>DWGJ01005163.1:0-10701 GCA_018246895.1 Aspitha aspitha aspitha
TATTAGCGTTCTGCACTTCTCCTACACATAAACTATAAGTGTGCCAAATTTCATACTCGTCCGTGCGCGCAATTTTCTTAAAAAGGGGTCCAAAGTTTTCGCTTCACGTATTAATATATAGATTTAGAAATAACTATAATTTGTTTGATGCTTTTCTATGTTATTTCACAATTATCTATTCAATAACCGTATTAAAATACATTTGGCACAACGCCAGGACCAGACCAGTGATATCGCTGTTCGAAGATACTGGAACAAGATGACTCCGGTATATTTTCAGTTGCACAACTTGACACAAGTTGTGTGTTTGTCCTACGTGTAATGCAAACATCTAAGTACTATATCGTATGTATATATATGTTTATCAGCTGTCCGGTCACCATAACACGGGCATTCAATTGCCTAATTTGGGATCTGGTAGCCGTGTGTGGAATTGTCCTCAGTTATGTTGTGTTGATTAGTTTTATAACCTAGCGTTCTATCTGCCGGCTTAGTGGTTAGTGACCAGGTTGACTAGGCCGAGGGATGTCCGTTCGATTCCCACACTTAACATAATATTAATTTAAGAATTATAATTATAATTTATTTGCTGTATAGTTACCACAGTAAAGGGTCTGCCTAGTTTGTTACCGCAAAATAGTTTTCTCGACGTATAATCAACGCATACAATTATATACAAGTATATATAAGTATATATATCGCTATAAATACATTTTCGTGATATTGACCGTAGTTCGTCTTGTGTTTTCCTTTCACGCTACTGGGAATATAATTTTTTTCTGGACATATTCCAACTGTTCCACATCATAATGGTCTGTTTTATGCAAAATATATAAATAGTATCAATTCATGGAATGAATTTGCAATGTGTTGCACACGTGCAGTGGGAGTTGACCCTTTCTTGTTTCAATTATGATGTGTCATTGCAAATTGTCCTTATGATTTCGTCCTTATCCATTGTATTACTCGTTTTCCAAATTAGTAACTTTATTAGTTCTTGATTTGATTTAATGAGATCATAATATAATTTCCACAATTTACATCATGATCTTAGTGCATGGTTCCTTATTGTTATATGTTGCAATGCTATTTTTATCGATGATTAGCTAATTAGTGCTGTATGAATGAGTTGTGAGTATTGCTCTATTAATGTAGAGTATACTACCAACATTAATAACAATGTTAGTACGAGTATACGAACGAACATCATACTGAAATATAATGTAGAATTTCACAAATATTGGTGATTCAAAACAAAGTACTTGATAAGTTATAAATATGCTCTATAATCTATGGAATTAAAAAAAAAAACTATCGCAAGCTGCTTCTTCGCTTATCATCGAGATAGCACCCAAACGCTTGTCTATCGAGTATTAAAAAAACATATTCTGAAACGCATTTGGAAATTTCGATTATCTATTGACATGTACACGCTATAAATGTTTCTGTTCTTCGACAAATATAACCTAGAAGTATTTATTTATTTTTTATTCGTTTAATCAAATAATGTTGAGTAACCAACTGGCGGATTTAATGACAAAAACATTATCTCCCAGTCAACTTACGAGCATTTTAAAACAATGTAAAGTAAAGGGGAATAGGCGTTTTATATTTTTATGTATTGTTTCTTTTATCTGCCGATTGAATATACTCTTGACTGGTTACATACATTTTTTTTTATTATTATTACAAATAGGCTAGCATTTGGCCACTATCTCGCCTGATGGTAAGCGATGATGTGGCCTACTCTGTTTTTAAAGAGCCCTAGGTTATAACTCCATAGTGGTATATTTATACATACTGGCTTTATTTACCTATCAGAGTAAACAATTACTGATAATTCCATTGTTCGTATATAGCGCAAGTGAGTTGACGATGTATTGTGTCTCCCGTCAGATTCCGCGCGCTCTACAAAGGCCTATTGCCGAAGGTGCTCCGCTTGGGGCCGGGCGGCGCCATCATGCTCGTCGTGTACGACTACGTCTATCATTTCTTAGAGAACAAATTCGGAAACACCAACTGATTAACGCACCATTCATTATTTATACAATATACAAGAAATCAAACATTGGAACGTTTACCCGTTCATAGATATATATTGTAAATGTAACACACTTTTTAATTATCTGTTTTTATTTGTACAGATGGTGTATACACTGTATATTTATATTTATGATAACAATTAACCGTTAATATACAAGACTTTGTTGTGTAAGAAAACGATTTTTGTATTGATACGTGTAAATGTATTTGATTGTAAGGATGTTGTAAATACTCTTGCCTTTTTGTAAATAATGTATATCATGTATTGTTAATATTATCACTTATTTTTAACAATATCATCAGATTAGCAATTACTGTGCATTTATTAAAAGATCTTTTAACACTACGTTGTCTCAATAGATATGAGAATTAGTAAGATGTTATAGAAAGAGCTTTATTGTTATATAATGTACTACTTTGTAAAATGAGTATATATTTTAAAACAGAATTTATTATTAAAGTTTAAGAGGGAAATAAATGTTTGCTATTTATTTGCTAATTTATAGTGAAAATATATTTTATCTGTAATATAAGATGTATATGTAAGATAACGCGTGTTTTAATTCTAGCGCTACATTGGTATGTACACAAATAACCACAGACAAAGTGTGGCATTGGACTTTGAACCATCCATGAATTTTGAACATTGAATCTTTGTTTCCAGTTTTAGCGCACAACACATGACGAAATTCACAAGTTTGCACTTGCTAATACATAAAATAATTTTAATCGCATTAAAATACTCCTTTTACTAGTATTTTTGTATTCATTAGTATGTACTGCTTAAGACGGCAAAAAATATAATTTTGTGTAATAGAACAGTTGCTTTTATAAATAGTTTGATGAATAAATGCATCATATTCGAAACCAAATCACACCCTTGAGTAATTGTTTTTATATGTATATAGACAAATATACGGCGGCACACATCGAAGAATACAAAATTAAATACTATTTTGAGTCGTAAATATTGGTAGTTGATCATAATTAGACGAGGTGATTTCTTATATGACATGCTTTAATTTTTTTTACTGATTTCAAATTTTTTATGAATTAAAATTATATTATAGATTAATTCTAAAATTTCACCTGATTTTCGTAGCATTCATTAACTTTTGAGTAATAATCTGGGACTTTCATATGTGTTACCGGTTTTTCAAACACATCACTAGTTGTTATTGATGATGTGATGCGACAAAGTTGTATGCCGTGTTCGTCCTCCATGTTATGTTACGATCCGAGATGGAACTGTGGCATATTAAAAAACATTGTAAATACAATGGAAAAATAAACATTTTGACTTAAAACTTTATTCGCTATATAAAAATATCGCGATTTCTTTCAATAATAAATGTAAGGTAAGTGTCAAAAGCAGAAGAAAAATGCTTATCGAACAAATAAATCATGTTAATGTTTTATTACAGTGGAAGGTAGTTTTATTTTACAATACTTGGGTTTCAGATTACCACAGCTTGGGCGAATCGGTAAAGAACCCAAGAGCGATCGATATAAGTAAATAATTTGCTATTAAACTGGAAACAATGGATCAGTTACAAGCACCGTCGAATCTGCCACACATAGTTCAAGTGTACCGGCCCTCCGTGTCTTTACACCCGTCACTTTCGTCCCAAGGGAAGGTGACTTACCAGCAGACGATCACATCGGAATCCCTCCACATACCGGTGGCGCATGACGTGCAAAATCAGCAGTTGCTCCCCCAAAACCAAACGGTGATGTCGTGCCAGCAGATCCATCTGCAAAACGTGCATCAGAATATGCATTCGCAGGCGTTGCGTGCCGAGTGCCAGCCGCTACACATCACCTCCCACGTCATTCTCCCCCAGGTGTCGGTGTTCAAGCAGCACATGCTCACAAATAACGTTCCTCAGCAGTATTACGGCCAGTATGAATACTTGAAAGAGCAGCACTGTGTTATCACGAAAGTGGAGCCTGGCGTGCCAGTGATCAATGAGAAACAGATAGAGTAAGTGTCGTGTTAGATCAGCGTTTCACAGCCTTTTTTTCACGGACCCCATTCATAAAATAAACAGCAAATGAAATGGATTAGGTATTTATTATAGTTATTACAGATACAAAAAAAAGTACAGAAGGTAACTGTTTATTATGAAAAATATGAAAATAATATAGTGTGCTTAGATCACATTTTTCTAATAAAACTGGTTTGCTATTTTATCGTTTTGCGTCCCTTTTGCATTTAATGAGCGATTTGTGTATGGTCCAGAGATGACACCGCGGACCCCCATACATATACTCGCTCACCCCCAGTTTGGGAAACGTGGTGTTACATCATTGTTCTTCTACCCTTTTTATCGGTCTACCACTAAACCGAGTCTCCTCTCATAGTGAGAAGGGTTTAGGCCATAGTCTATCACGCTGGCTGAGTGCGGATTGGTAAACTTCATACACCTCAGACTATATATACTTAATAACATTTCTACAGTGTGCAGGTTTCCTCAATGTGTTTTCCTTCATCCTTATAGCAAGTGATATTTAAATTCTATTGATAAAAGCACATAACAAATCAGAGGTGCGTGCCGGGATCAAACCCAGACCTCCTGAGTGGGAGGCTGAATATCAAATCACTAGGCAATCACGGGTTGTGTTAGATTACTCAATCATAATCCATAGTACAATTTTCCAATTAGTATTACTAATACTGAAAGACTAGCCCATTACCCCAGTGTTTAACACAACTGCGTAGTAGAGGTATTCCATTCCTGTCTAGGACTATGTTTGTATTGAACTCACATTTGTTCTGTGTATGAGTTTGTACGTCTATGTACACTGCATAGCTTTCTGAATGATCTCCCTAATTGTATTCTTCATAATTGTAAGGACTAAGTATTGTTAGATGCCAATTATAATTCCAATTACATCTGTTTTCAGCTGCAAGCTGGATAGCAATCAGCATGTGGAAATAGAGATAACATCCAAGAAGAAAAAGTCACGAAGTCAGATCCCGAATCCAAACAAATGGGCGTGTAATGTTCGGAAGCTGAAGCATCAGAGAGGTGAAGCATATATAAGCCGCAGAGGGAAGTATGTTCCGGAAAGGAAGGTGAAAAACACAAAAGACTGCCTCAAAACTTGCAAATACAAATGCAATGAGAGGATTAACGATGTAGATCGTCAACACATATTTGAAGCATTCTATTCTTTAAACGCAAACGAGAAAAAACATTTCCTCCTAAACACAACTGAACGAAACTATGTGAAACACAATAAAATATCGGATGGGAACCACAAAAGGAAATACTCGTTCAAATATTTCTTCCTAGTTAGAGCAGTCAGATATACTGTATGTAAGAATTTTTATTTAGGCACACTAGCGATATCTCAAAAACCTGTGTATAATGTACATATGGGTAAATCCGACATGAACCTACCCAAACCTGATGGGAGGGGTCTATCAGAGGCCAGTACGCATTCCATACCCTCCGAGGTGAAAGATGCAGTTCGGAAACACATAATGTCCTACAGCACAATAGATTCTAAACCTATCAAACAGTTTTCCAGAAAAAAACAGTACCTAGAATCAGGTCTGAGTATAAAACAGATGTACACAATGTATTATAATGAATTTAGTGCTAAAGATAACACAGTTCCCGTCAAAGAGTCCATGTACAGAAAGATATTTAAACAGGAGTTCAATTTGCATTTTAAAAAAGATAAATCGGGTCAGCAGTTATGCTGTCGCTGTCAAGGACCAGTGAAGAAAAAGTAAATCTTTTTCTACACAAGATTAAAAAAAAATCTCAAAAGGCATTGCAAGCATAATGTACCTAGAACTGGGTACCATAGACATCGGCAGATACTGCAAAGAGTTTAAAAGAACATCAATAAACCTTCCAGTGCAATAAACAAATGCACCCTTCATCGTGTCATACATGATCTACATAGTTATGAAACCAAAAGTATAGCCATAACCAAAATCCTGGCCGTTTCAAACGCAGTTAGGTTATATGGCAAACTCAAGTTATTGGCTGTGGACAATTGTTCTGGTGAAAGAATTATAATTATAATTTACATATTATGTAAATAGCTGTAACGCCGGTATGCTATTGCTATTTTAGGTTATACATTTTTTAATGTATTGCCATATTTTTGTTATGGAAATGATGTGGTTTTTCACGTATTACTTTATTAGTGTGCCAGGGCAGGTTTTTCTTATTGTTTTAATTTTTTTATTGTGCAATAGGCTTGCGTTTGACAGTTGTAGGTAAGCGAGGTGCAGTCTCAGATTTTGCAAGCTTCTGCGTAATAATTCAATATTGGGCAAAAATCTGTTCAGTATGTGGCAACACTTATATCAATTTTTTGGGATGTACCCATAACTTTACTATTAAACTCACTATAACAATCATGGAAAACAAAATCTGTACATCTTACATTACTCGATAATATTCTCCGTTTTGGAAGGTCAACCAACATACACTTCACCAGCGTGGTAGACTATGACCTTATCATCAGAGGAAACTCCTGTCCAGAAGTGAACGAATACAAGGGTTAAAAAATATTTAGATAAATTAAATGCTTGTAAAATCGTCGATGATAATAGTTTTTTTTATTTTTGTAAGAATGATGTTTAAAGCTGGTATTTACTTGTAAATAAATTTTTTTATATATTTGTCATGTTTCATTTCTAGTGTTATGAATGAATATTTTTTGGATAATGTTTTAAGTTATTATTGCTAAGGCCAAAAAAATTTTTTTTTTCATCGATTTGAAAATTTCCTTGTGAGCATAACATGCAACAAAAACTTGATCTATTATTTTTTTTAAATAATATATAGAGCCTAGAAAATTGACGTGGCAATTCATCGCACTATATTCCTAAGGAATTGCGTAGAAATACAATTTTAATTTCACGAGTCAAAAGATCGATTCTTATGTAGAAATCGATGTTCTGTGTCTGGCTGAATTATTATTTAGAAATTCATATAATCATGTGTGTTTATCAGTTGTACACAGTGATCTACCAACAGGCCCGCCTCAGTGACATGGGCGTCAACACAGGCAGTTAGCGTGTAGTCCGCCTAATGTGCGATAAGAATTTGTCAGGACCCTAATGTCAGTATCAAATAGCAACTGATTATAAAAATTGACAATATACATCAAACACTAGGATACCTATTTTATTAGCGTAATTAATAATTAGACTGATGAAACTTCCAGCTGGATAAAATACCTTTTGTTCTGTCGAAAATTGAACCTAGAAGCCACACGGTTAACGAACAATGAGATCGCAGTAGAAAATGGGTCGTCAAAATTGAATCAAACGATCTTTCGACAGTTGAATTTCTGATCATGTAAATATGGCACTGCATACGTACGGTACGGTATGGTACGTGTCTTTGTTAGCACATGATATATTATTTCAATTCAGAAATACTTCCTTTCAGAAGCGGAATCCTTCTTCGAATGCGTTTTCTTAAACGCATTTCAAATAGCGGACAGTAGTAGATTCAATTCACGTATTTTGCATTTTACAACGCAATGTTGGGTCGGGCAGCGAGTTATTCAGAATCTATACAGCACAGCTGATGGACAGTCATATACGATACAGCAGAGAATAGGTTTTTACTGCCCCCCGAAACAAAACGAACAAATGTGCTCATCATATAAATGTTCTTTATGGGTATCGAACCCACGATCTCCGGTTCAACACTAGAGCAATCCTTGCACTCGGCGTCATTACGCAACCGCACTGAATTTATGAAACAAAAAACAAAAATCAATTTGTGAATAAAAGCTTTTATTCTTACATATTGTACAAAATATAACCTAACTTTGGTGAGTAACACGAAAATTTGATAACCTTACATACTTAATATAATGGAATACGTGTCAGCAGGATGCACGGCAAGATCTCCACAAGAATTACGAGAGAGCAAACAATCAATGGTGCGGTTAGTGCCACAAATAAATCAA
Source organism: Aspitha aspitha aspitha (assembly GCA_018246895.1). Classification (NCBI taxonomy): domain Eukaryota; kingdom Metazoa; phylum Arthropoda; class Insecta; order Lepidoptera; family Hesperiidae; genus Aspitha; species Aspitha aspitha. The sequence goes on from DWGJ01005163.1 coordinate 7,996, forward strand.
CTTAAATGGCTATATCCTTAAGTATAATATTGCAATTCAAAACACTAAATTCTCATTGTCCAAACGAATAACGCTATATAGTATGGCTCGAATGAAAATGTATGTACTAACAAATTATGGTCTCTGAAGTAAGAGTACATTTGTTCTAGTTCTAGTAATTAGTAGAATACGATGGTGTTATGGTTTCATGGAATTCTCTCTGTGGTTGAAATTGAACCATGTGATCTGAATTTCATTGTTTATTGCATTCAATATTTTTATTGGTAAAACCAAAGATCGTCTATAAGAAAAAAATATTTTCACTTTTTTTTTCTTTTTCGCGATGGCTTCTCGGTTTTGTGACCATTTTGCCAATGACAAGTTTTTTTCACTTTTTTACACGTGTTTATTGTCATTGTGAATACCACGTTTTTTGTTTTTTTTTTAAATTGTCTTTGCAACTAGTCTGCCAAGTATTTTCCAACACTTACAATTATAATTTTAGTCAACAAAATTAATTATACGATTTTATATTGTAACGTCATTTGGATGAAAATGTTTTTTTTAATAATCGTAACAACGTGGGAAAGATTTTGAGTAGGTATTTTTGGGTACGTACATCAACGTCTATTATTGTGCGTAGCTGATCATAATTTTTTATGTATAACAATATCAAGCAATATTTAAACTTTGTTAGGCTACTGATTAGTGAAACCTGACATTCTCTATAAGTTACGACGACAGTTAGGTATTTATGTTAACAGTATCTTATGAAAAATATTGTCCTCTTGATATGGGCGTGTGTGAAACTATTGGCTTGTCAGTTGATTCTCGCGGGGACCAGGATGCAAACGAGATCCTCGTCGTCTTCATTCTTAAGCTCCCATTTGACATCGACCTTGACCTTGGGGTATGATTTCAGAACCGGCAACGTGGCCTTGTAGTGGAATTCTTGACCCGCCTGGAATTTAAAAAAAATCAAATAGGGAGTTCAGTCTCCGCAGTATGTATGTAGAGAATGATGAACGTAGACGAAGCACGACAGGTTTGTAAGGACAGATATTTTGTGCTCGGTGTTTTCCGCCTACCCCGATAGAGATCTAGCGTGATAACAATAATGTATTGCTAATTGAAATAGCATCACTTAATGTACAAGGAAATAATAGATCAAGTACATATTTTTCTAAAATCTATAATTATTTCTTGACAACTCAGATGTTAGGTCATCTGCGTGACACCCAACAAATATTCGTGCGGATAAAAATGTTCGTCTCAGATGAGAATTGACCTAAAACTTAACAAACATATTAAACGAGAACTGTAAAATAATCTTATCACGTAAAAGTATTTAAGTAACATTTGATCCGAGGTCAATGACCTTTACAACTTGTTATTCTCGGAATGAGTGCTATCAAAATGTTTTATTGGACTTATTCGTAGCGATCGGAACAAGAAGTAATATTATATTACTAAGGACAATACTGCACACGTTATCGCAATAAGTTGAACGATTTGAAACAACATTATGGCTTCTACAGCACTCATACGGTAATCGAATTTAGTTGCGTTTGATTGGAGTTTTTCTTTTTCTAATCTATTGGCATTTTTTTCTATTGGCATTGATTTTAATTATTTTAATATTAATACATAACAAGCAGGCATAGCCTAGTGGTTACAGATTCAGCTTCCAACGCCGGGTGGCCTGGGTTCGGTCTGGGAAAACATCCTGGGCAAATAGGAGAGAAACCTCGCTCCGCTACGCGAGCGCACTAAGCGAGGCTAGGCAAATGAAGGGATCCTATTGGTTCTTAACAAACACATTCCTAGCTACGCTACCTCGCTCAACCCTAGTGGAAACGCACCCTAAGTAACTAATAGGTTTAAAGAATTTTTATTCTCAAAAAAGACATCATTGCCACTTACATGAGAACATAACTATAAAAAAAATATTGAAACAATTCGTCTTCGCACTGATAATGAAAAACTAAAATTAAATCTAAGCTAAATTATTATTATCTAAGCTAAGTAACTAATAATGTAACTATGGCTACATACGTGTTTGTAGGTGTATGAAAGTTACCTTCAGGGGACAGACCAGGCCGTTATCCTTGCAGGCGTCGGGTTGCGGCAGCGGGAACGGCACCGGCAGCCCCATGATCACGCCGTGCACCTCTGTCGTCACCGCCTTCACGTTCGTTGCTGTAAAACAAACAAACAAACAAACAAATAAACAAAACTGTTGTGGTGTCTGAGGGGCGCACAAAACCGAAGTACGATGACTAAGACATGACTTTCATTGAGTGTATGTATATACCTTATAATGAATAAAAGAATTTGTATTTGAATTTGAATTTAACGATTTTATTAAGTAATACACAAAAATTTACAATCTATTGTGTCGTATAACACTCAACCTATGCCAATAGGATATCTCTCAGATGGATCTGCAAATATATGTAGAGATATGATCAGTTAGTACCCAATAGTGCACATGTAATTACTAGCTGTGCCCGCGGCTTCGCCCGCGTGGAAATCAATATTTTCCCGTTCCTGCAACATTTGGCATTGCTACTCCACCCCTATTGGTTATAGCGTGATGTTAAATAGCCTATAACCTTCCTGAATAAATGGACTATTCAACACAAAAATATTTTTTCAATTCGAACCAGTGGTTCCCGAGATTGGCGCGTTCAACCGAACAAACTCTTCAGCTTTATAATGTTAGTA
>DWGJ01005164.1:0-10699 GCA_018246895.1 Aspitha aspitha aspitha
AAACCGGAGGTAGTGGGTTCGATTTCCACCCAGGACAAACATTTGTGTGATGAGCACATTTGTTTGTTTGTAAGTAGTATATTGTATGTGTATATGTATGTTTTACAGCATTCCGATCACCATAACACAGGCATTAATTTGCCCAATTTGGGATCAGATAGCCGCGTATGGAATTGTCCCCAGTTAGTATTATTTTTTTTGTAGTTTATTTTTTCTAGGAAATGAATTGTTCAATTTCGGTTTGCAATAAAAACCATGTGCCTAAACCAAGTGGAGTTTATTCAGAGTGAAGTTTACTATCCTTTTGAATTATTATAAATAAATAAATAAATAACTGGGGAATTCCACACACGGCTGTCTGATCCCAAATTAGGCAATTAAATGCTTGTATTATGGTGACCGGACAGCTGATAAACATAGGTATATACATACGATATAGTACTTATATAGATATTTTTATTACGCCCAGACACAGTGCAAACAAATGTGCTGCACACACAAATGTTTGTCCTGGGTGGGAATCGTACCCACGACCTCCGGTTTTGCAGCCAGGGTTTCTAACCACTCGACCACGAGGCCAGTCATTAAGAATTATCCTTCCTTTTCTATCATCGCGTGTATTAGTAGAATCCGGAGAATACGTTACAGATGGAACGGTAGTTTCTACTCGCATACAACGGTCCGAATCCCGTGGTAAGAAACATACCACAAGTTGCAAAACCTTACGTCGTAAACCGTCTGGCTGTCCACACTAAGAACAGCCTGACAACCAGAAATAATGGAACTAAAAGCGGAGAAATATATTATGCAACGACACAGTAAGTTGGTAAAAGTTCGGGCATTTAAACTTTCTCGAATGAACTCAATTATGTATCTTGATGAAGTTGGGACATAAACTATGAAGTTCATGAAGGCGTGGGTTAAAGAGAGTATAAACCAAAGGAATTAATTGCGTAATCTACATCATTCAGAGCGCACAGCATGTATTCATATAACTTTTATTATTATTTTTTATATGTCAAGAGAGAAGCAAACCAAAAGCCAGCAGCCAAATTTGACTTCTACTGCGCATGGACATCTGCGAACAAGTGGAAATGGGACTGTAGAAATAAGAATGTAAACCTCACTTAGTTTATAGTTTTAGTAGGTACTTGGCATTTTTTAATACGACTACCAAGTACAGTTAATAATAGCCAGTACATATCCTATTCAAGGTCGTTCAGCGTTGCTACTCCTGAGAACTACGGTATGAATTTCGAAAGTAATTCCCAAATCAGTGTTCGTACACTACCCCTTTCATAGGTGCTCGTAATAATTTTCGTTAATCTATTAGGATCCCTTGATGGTGTTGATAAACTGTAACGAGTCTCTTTTAAGGGTCTCTTAATTAACGACAGAGCTTGTCGTTGTCTTGGTACAATATGTTTAAAACTACTCCGAGATATTTTAGTGCGGGCACCATTTGTCACTGTCTAGTCTAGACTAATTCGGAATTTAATTTATTAGCGTAACTTGACAAGGTTCTTGTCGTTAGCGGAGGGATTTTGATGGGAATTTTGGCACTTTATTCAACAATATACTTAAGTAGCGATAGCAATGAATAATTGCTACAACTTGTTTCTAAAAAATATCACTTTTTTAACTATATTTATATCCAACAATATACAGTTATAACAGTGCCATTGTTTTGTTCTCTTAGTTGTAATTTCAATTACATTTCTGTACAAAAAAACATGGCCCCGGTCGCTAGCATAGCAAATGAGCTACGCCAGAGGTCCCAAGTATAAAGTATGTTTCAGCATGCGCACTGCTAATACAACAATCGGGAACAAAGGCTGTATCGATCCAACACAACTGCACTAAATTCAGCTCCATAGCACACAAAACAAAACGATGCGATGCTCCAACCTGCCCACGCTTCGAGCGCTAGATAACGCTTATTTTTTATTTAAAAAAAAAACTTTGTACAATTTTTTTTTGCACAGCTCACAATAGTAACCGATAGTTGTAGGAATTTATAAGCTCCCAAAACTCTGTATCACTTAAAAAATGTTTTCAAATTAAAAATTCAAATATACAAATTCATAATATCAATATATCAATCAAAATGAAATCAAACAGTTAACCGATCAGGAGTCCATTAAATAAACAAAATCAAATACAACAGATTGTGTGACGGATAAAACTCATTGGTTAGCGATTAACTCATTTCGTACCGAAACGTTGCCGACTTCAAGAGCTTACGGACTCCACGCTGTACCGGGCATACGCGCTCTTATGTACGTTACTATGCAATAAAACACTTTTTTACCGCAAAAAAATAAATGACCAACAGCTCTTAAAATGAAGTTTCTAGCAAACAATGCGAAACAAAAAAGATTGTTTTTGAATTTTATTTTGAAACGAAACGGATTTTATTTCACCGCGAAATCAAAAGTAAAAATACACAGGAGGAGTGTTGTGAAATACAGGAATTATTTATAATGGTATGAACAGGTTGAAGCGGTGTGCAGTTTTTCCACTCGGACGTATCTCAGCGCAACCTAAATACGTAACTTTTTAGGGCAGAGGAAAATAATTATATTACGGAAAATAGTGCTGGCCCTCTCTCTCACAGCTTCTCTTACATATGTACTTATCGCTCACAGCTGCAAAAAATTTTAATCGTACTCTTTAAATTAAAATACATATACAAAACACTATTATTCTTCAATAATATAGTGTAAAATCACAATATTTAAATGTGTTACTTAAATCTAACTTTGTAAATGTGCCTGAGGAAAAAGTAAAATATTGTCTATGGCGTACGAAAATTTCAGCGCAAAATGCATGGCGTTCCAGAGGAATTTTAAAAATTCTACGTTTCACGTTCGCAGCTTTTTACTTCGAGTTAAACATTTAGTACTGTTACGTTCGTAAAAAGCTGGAAAAATGAAAAAAAATCGTGCAAAATGAAAAGTTTCATTAGTGCACGCAGGACAAAGGCCTCCTGCGCTAATACTGAGCTCGAAACGTAAAGAGGTCATCAGAAACTGTTGGCTTTCAAATTGACCTAACGAATGAAAGATTGGAGTGTATTTAAAAAACATAACTACAAAATTCATTTACTGCGATCTTCGGGGGATAACTGAATTCATGAATATCTGAACGATAATACAAGAAAACAATGGACTCGAATAGCAGTCAACATTCAATATAATACCAATATATGTACTTTCTTTACATACGTACCTACACATTTCAGCACAGCGTAAAGCCTAAATAGATTCGAAAAAAATGGGGTATATACTCGTACATATATGACCCTTATATTCCCTTACTCTGCCAGAAAACATAGTGGAAAAGTAACCCTGTCGTAATCTTCAAATGTTTTGTGCCTTTTTACAACCAACCTCGGCTCCAGGCTCGGAACGATCCTTTGTGTATCCTGAGGTTTTCATTCGGTTTGAATGAACCTTTTAAGAGTCTTACGAGTTCGGCGTTCGTTAACAAAGATTTTCTAAGTTGGTTACAATTTTATCATTCGCTTTGAATCGAGATTTAAAAAAAAACTTTCGTTCATGCAGCTGTTGCTCAGATTAACACTATCGACAGTTTCTAATAAGAATCAAATTTCAACAGACAGTGAGTTGACGTACAAGAAAGCAATATTTGACGATGCTATTAATTTTATTAGACGCAAATGCTCGAAGTGAAAAATATCGATGTAACTATTTGAAATACATAGTTCAAAAACGTCAAACAAGATACTTCCTTAATACTTCGTGTATTTCTTTAATTTATAAGCCTAAATATGGATTTAACTAACAATTCTGTAAAATCTTTGAATATATCCACATTTGTGCAAATAACCGTCTTTGTCCTTTTGTTAACATTAATGTTCATTTGTCAACGGTATATTTAATATTACATTTTATTAACAAGTATAAAAAAATGTAAAATAAATCGATATACCTAAAAGTATATGTTATATAGTAAACATTGAAAACAAAGAATAGACTATAGAACAATGTGACAGAGAGCTTACCGTGAAATTGTTAAACGCGTCAATTCAGACAATGGAGTTACTACTTGGACACGTAAAGAACTAATTAAACTGAGAATAATTGTGTGCCGATGAACAGACGATATCAAATTTAGCAACAATGAAACCCAAACAATGCTGAGCATAACTTCCAATAGCCAGCCCAGGCAACTTCTTAATTAAATAATCAAACTGTAGGGATTATTGAATTGGCTGATCAGAATTTAATTAAAATTTGAACGGAGTGCACCCAACCACCTGTAAACGCAGGCTCCGTTCAGCTGGGAATAATCATTTCATAATTAGAAGCAATAAAAATTCACATTCGATAAGTAGCATGTACATAGTATATTATTTCCAATTCATATAACACGTCACGTAGATTAGGAAGACGTAAAAAAAATTATTTTTATTCTGTATCACACTGACTTAAAAATCATTTGATATATCGTGACCAAACCAATTCTATGTAATTGAAATAACCTTAGAACCGCAGTGTCTCAAGAATTTATTGACAATTCGTTATTATCCTCAGCGTGCCGTCTTAGTAAAACAGAAATTGTAGCAGAAGCTTTTATACTAAATTCGCAATCGAGCAACAGTTCAAATGGTAATAAGTGATAATTATAAGGCGGTCTTATCGCTAAAACAGCGATCTCTTCCAGACAACCTGAGAGTACGGAGTTTGTGTGGAAGAGAAAAAGATGGGCGCGGTGTACATACAATCAGATAGCTTAGAGTGTAGGCAGAAATCATATAAGAAGGGGTAATGATAGCAATAAACATAAGTAATCACAGCGTAGACAGAGGAAGGATAATAAAAGAGAAGTACGAGTATAGTTGAGAAGGAAGGAAATTAGAGTAAAGAACAAGAACAAGTTATAGTGACATATAGTGCGCTTTAACTTGTCTTTTGAAGGAACAAAACTCTATACCTGAGTGTTAAGAAAATAAATATCTTATCGCCTGCCTTATAGCAACTGGGGTAAGAGTTTTACCACGTGTTAAAGGGTATAATTAGTAGGTAGAGTCTACAACGGCACGCAATTATTTTCTTGGAGTCTAAGAGATTCTAGGGTCTCACGATAATACGTATTTGGATAAATGTAAACATCATTCTAGTCATCGTTATCGTTTTAGTGTCGAAAATAAACAAATTACTACAATACATATAGTAATTAATAATATACATAATTCATCTAATTTTATCTAGATGAATTAGTTTACAAAAGTAAGTTATTTTATTAAAAGCAATCACAAAACTTAATATCCTTATTGGATGCATTCTAATATGCATGTGTTTGTAAACAACTTTACCTAAGATTACCATCTGTGGTGCACGATGCGTGACATCATAAGTAGCTAATAATCGGGTATCTTGTACAAACAGCTTAATTCCACCTGACCTTTCTCGCCTTCCGAGACGAATGATACTCGCATACCTAGTTAGTCCGTACTTGTCAAACATATTATTATTACTTACGATCAGTGGGCATGTACTTTACCATATTCGGCATATTTAATATTATCTATATATGTATATAATGAATTAGTCATTATACCGCTACAATAGTTTCATACGAATTACCTAAGGACCTATTTAAAAATACATTCCTATTAAATATGGATGCATGTATACACGTTGAGGCGATTAAATAATGTAGTTATGTTTAAATAATGTACTTCGTAGTTAATGTAATCCTAAATCCTGGTTAGTAAAACTGTGTCTGTCTGGAATAACTGACCCGTAAATATCTGTACATGTGTTTGCGATGTAATTTTATAATATGCGACGAAAAGTAGCAATTTATAAATTATACAATTATATTACATATTTAGTTCCACTTGGCTCAATATTAACCAAATCGATCTATGACGGCGACGGTTCTGAATTTGATTGCCTGCCCGATAAATAATCATCTAAATAATCAGTTCAAACATCTGCCTGACCTGGATGTGTTTTTAATATTCTACTCTGTATTATATATGTACATGTTACCGTAATATACCTACCGTATCCAGAAATGAATAGATAAACAAAAAAAGCAAACTTTTTCTCTCCGTTTTAATCTTTATAACCACAAAACAGTGTATTCATATAAAGTCAATAGAAATTCTCAATTGAGTATTTTTTGAACATTTTCTTCTATCACCACATCACCAGTCTTTTAAATGCAGTGTCGCATGCAGGCCTCCTATAATTGGTGTCTCTCCTTCGATTCTGGACTTTCTGAATCCAGAGGTTTATCGTTGTTTTTCTCATCTCGTTTATTACGCGTAACTACCCATTAAATGTTTTTGGTTACAAGTAACGCAGTCAGAACAAGAGCGCTCCTGCATCGCTCTCCTCCGGTTACAGCGACGATGCGGTCAGTTCCTGTGGGTGCACGCCGTTCTACAGCTGAAGGATAACTTGGAGAATTCGCAGCGACCAGTGATAGTTTGCACCAATCAAGTGTTGAGGTAAGCAATCTTACCTGGTTCAATATATCTATAATCTCAGATTCTTACACACCAGGGAATTATAAGAATTCCCCGATAGTTAAGACATAAATAATTTTGTTGGTAATTTTTACGTTGTAATATTACATCATGATACTTATAATAATTGACATCGTAAAAGCATGTAAGCGCAGCTTAAAGAGGACGGTGTTTATCTTCAACTAGCCGGAGTGCCTTCAAGAGCCTATTATGATTACGGCTTTAATAACGCTCGTATGGTATGGCAAACAGTAATTATGAATTAACCTGTAATTGGAGAGATCTTCTATTTGCTCGATCATGCGACTATTGTCGTATAATTTAAAGACAAGTCGTCGAGAACGTTATGAACTTGCAAAGTTATTGTTTTCGTGGTTAGAAAATGCTCTTGGACGATTCATAAGTAAGCGTGCATAATAACAGAACAGTCGTAATATTAAAATAAACAGAAAAACAGTTTTTAGAAACAACAATCATACATTTGACCAATGATAACTCAATAGAATAACCAGTAACGTTGGAATCAGAATATACTAAGTAGGTACGTAGGGATTTTTATTTGTCTTGAAAGAAAAACAAATAACACTGAACAGTAGAATCCTGTCGGAAACGCTTAAAAAAATTTAAAGCCATGAGATACTATTAAACTAAACTTTTAGCCGCACGTGTGACTAATCCTTTTCGCTTACATTGTATATGAAAAATACAATACTAAGTGGTGGTTGTGAGAGCAACTAATTGGCTTTGAAGCTGCTCTATTAAGCCGGTTGATAATTCCGACCGACCTGTGCTCGGCCGACTTTGAAAAATGGCTGCCATAACTTAACGCGGTCACTTACAGACTTCCCTATTGAGATATCAATACTAGATGACGTCCAACGACGTACACCTCGCGTAAACACAGCCTCTTACCACAATACCCATTGAGTCAAATCCATCGCTCCTAAACGGCGTAAATCGTTTCGTTGCTTCTATACGCATCGCTCGCTTTACGAACGCAAAACGGCGACGGGACTTCGTGGTGAAGGTTCACGGGGAATAAATATTGTAAGGGGTGATTTATTGAGTCTGAGCGGGGCTCGCAAGCCGATCGGCCCGCCGATGTTACTATCGGGATGGTTTGAAATATGCCTGCAGAGGGCTATTGTTGTGATGTGAGAAACGGTGTTTAACAAGCGCCGCGCTTGATCGATGGCGCCGCTCCGCAGTCTTTACTCTCAACTATATTTTATAGCACGAAAATACATGAAAACCCACTAATTTACGAACGCTTCAATGTAGTTTTTGTTGCGTGAATTTCATATAGGCGCAATTTTGTTCCACTTAAACGCTTACAAGAATGACGAATAACTAGCTATTATAACAGTCAATGTGTATGAATTAAAAATGTACGAATAGATTTGGCATTTGAATATACCTATTACATAGAATTTATATATAAAGCTTAAATTATAAGCCTTAAATTTGGACAGTGACAAAGTGCAAGATGGACACATTCGTATCGCGGTATCATAGATTAGACCAATATATCACCCCCATTAACAGAGCTAACATTTATTATTCAAATGAACCGAGTCACGTCCAGCCGCCAGAGGTATTATTCAATGGATAATTCTGTAACAACCTCATTATGGTCGTACATTGACTAAGGACTAGGCAAATTAATCGGCAAGTAGGCGCTAGAGATAGTAAATCTAAATTAATATCGCTAGTGGGCCCTGTTGACCTCAACGATCAACGAGGACAAAGGACTCATACTCGGCCAGCTAAGACTTAATGTTTGGTGCAAATTATGCGATGCAAGACGTAATAAAGCACGTCAGATATCTTCGTGTACTCGTATTCTATTTGAATATGCATATAACTTTATTCCTCTCCCGCTTCAAGAAGAATCACTGTGCTTATTATTGTATACAAATATTTGACATTATACCTAGTCTACATTTTATAAAATATTGTAAAGTAGCTAACTGTATAAAACATTAACTAATCAGTTCAACATCGCGTTGTTTTCGCGCTCCGCGCCGACGCTACAATTTAAATTGTTTGAGCACGCTCAGAAGTATCAACGCCCTTTTCAAATAAATTACGTATACCTATAATTATTTCTTATGAATTTTTAATATTAACACAGATATATAACTATACCTATTAGGTGAAGACGTAAAAACATCGTAAGGTTCAAACACTAAAGCAAAATAAGAAGTTCATTATCTAGCCGTTTTTACGTGGTTTGTTACATTTATTGACAAGGCATAATACATATTTATCTACATTCTGGTCATTTAAATTAGGAATTTTTAAAAACAAATGCTTGCGTTTATAAAAAGCGCTTCACGTTTCGTAATTAAAATCATAAGTAACCTATCGCAATAGCATATGTATGTACACGTGCGATCACTGTTATATCTTGTGGCAGTTTAAAGTCCAAGCTCATACATCTAGCGTGCTTAGCTCGGTTGCATTGTTTGGGCAATTGCATCATTTGTCACGTTTCTGCGTTGACATTGCACAACTGACTCATGTTCATTCGTGCTTTCCACTGACAAATGCTTACACTCAATAATGAGCTCGACTTACGTGAACAACCAATTTAATGGACGCTGTGTCCTGCTTAGCGTCACTTCGACGCCCTGTTAAGTTCTCATTATGATAGTACATGATGATAAAATATTAAAAACACCAATTTTACTGATTAGGTATTAGTGTATTTCTTAATAATATGTTGTGACGATTTCACATACGGCCCTCTGTCTATAACTAAACCGTGATAACTGTGGTTAAATAGTCGGGTATACTAACTACTGGACTTTTGACTGATGATTAAACCTCCAATCCATAACTGTGAAAACATTACTTACCTACCTAGGTAGCAACTTATTTTTTGATTTGTTAGTACAGGCTTGTTAAACTTAACTGTGATTTGAAGAACTACATACATTATGATACTATTTACCTATAACAATTGGGGAACACGTGCACCAACAACATTATAAGCGGTTGAACGACAACAAATTGTCAGCATGTCGCCGCCTACGTTATGTCCGCGAGATTTATGCGTTCAGACGACGCGGACGCGCAAATTGGCGGGAACCGAGACAGTGTTATTTCTCTTAGCTTATGTTATGCATAACGAAGGAGTACGTGCTAGCGGAAGTAGAGGTTAACTTACATCGACAAGAAATATAGAAAAGAAGAAGAATAGAAGAAGAAAAGAAATATAGAAAATCTTATTTTACATCTCTTGTCATCTTACATATCTTGTATAAGCTCATTATCAAGTACATACTGCTACTTAACTATAATTTTATAGTCTTAGAACTAACTCAATTTAACGGTAAATACGTGTATTAGGCTCAGATACCACATTTATTATAACATACCTATAGCATAAGTACAGATAGTAGTGAGGCCAACAACAAATTGCATACATATGACATATCGCGAAATTTATGCGCCATCGATGCGAACACTGAAATTGGATCAGAGGATATGTTGGTAAACGGTAACTGGCAACTCGGTTATGCATAACGAGCTCGGATTACGCATACAATCAGTAGAAACGGTCGGAAACTTTTTATTTAATGCGATATTATTTAAAACGTTCGAAGAGTTTCGAAATGGGAATATACATATATAAGTATTCGTTAAATTGTAATTATGATGGCTCATACAGATGAGTTTAAGAAGCTCGGTGATACATTCAAATAATTATTTGGACGTCTAATTATTAACCTCTTTTATCGTGCATGAAGAATGCATCTGATCTGTAAATATTTAATCTTACCCATATTATTATTTCTTATCTGAATTGTAATTCAGCGTTTAGCGATCTTGTACTGCATCTATAAGATGCTCTAAAATTAGAACTAAGTAATTCATATTTTATTAATTATTTATCTGTTTAAAAGCTTTTGACAAATTTTATAAGGTACCCACACACAGTCACATATGTGAAGTGGAGTACACAATAACAATTCAAGAATAAATAATAATAAATAAATAACTGGGGACAATTTCACACACTGCTGTATGATCCCAAATTAGGCAATTTAATGCCTGTGTATGGTGACCGGACAGCTGATAAACATACATACATATATACATACGATATAGTACTTATATATTTTTATTACGAGCAGACACAGAACAAACAAATGTGCTCATCACACAAATGTTTGTCCTGGGTGGGAA
>DWGJ01005165.1:0-10697 GCA_018246895.1 Aspitha aspitha aspitha
CACCTTTCGTTTTGCAGAACCGACCCTCAAATCGTTGGCTTGAACCATACCAGAATTCTGTCTCTTTTGCTTCATTTTTTGCTCCATTAACTGACGCTATAATATAATAAATAGTATTGAAAATAATGCTATTTTATAATGCAAGCTTGATTATGTTTTGTGTAAATTAATTTACTATTTTAGAGTTTTCGAAAACTTACTTGCTGTTCGATTTTGTGATCTCGACCATTCATTGTAGCCATTTTCCTTCAGATTTCTGTTTACTACTGTTACAGCGACACTAATATTAAAAAGCACTGAATTATTTCATAAATCAAATACTGTTAAAATTGTAGACATTTAGTAAGCTCATTTTTTGTTTATAAATCATCTTGCCTACCGTTGCCCCAGAAATAAGTGTTGTCAACTGAAAATGAAAAAATTGACTAACAATAGTGTTACCATAAAAAATTATGAAATACGAGTATGTAGTTACGGTAGACAAATATATTTATGTTAACATTCATCAGTTAAGTCGGAAAAAATAATAATGATTCTTGAAAATGTTTACAGCATGTACTGAGTATATGGGCCATCTGCTAAGAATAACTGACAGAAATAATTTTCAACTTCAATTAAATTGCTCAAAAAAGTATTTACGCAAGATAAAAAGTTTCATCTGGTTGAGACGCAAACGAGATATTCCTAATGAATTAAAATAATCATAGATTTTGAAAATTTCATATACACATTTTGGTCATTTACTGCTAAGACTTTAAGTTCCATTTCAACATGCAGCGCTAACTAAATCAAGATATGTGCTTTGCTCAAACTAAATATCCCCGTTATAATGAAAAGTTATTAGGCAAACTATACGCATATTCTCCGTAATGTTCTTCAATGTAAGAGTGATACGTTTGCTAATCCAAAATTTTTTAACGGGGTAGCCTTCAAAGTTAAATTATAACAGAACTGTTAATGTACTTTTGCTTTCTGGACTATAAACCAGTTTTTACTGAGTGCATAAAATGACCTTTATCAGCAAAATAATTGGAAATATACCTTTTTAATAAAGCATACATATATTGGCCAGGGCTGTTTCAGACCATCGGTTTTACCAAGTGGTAAATGTAATCGGTTTGCTATCTATAATTATATTATGGTGTTCTAATAGAACGGGACATCCCTAACAAATTTGACGTTTCCTCATATAGAGAACCTAACTGTCATTATATCTGTCATTTGAGTTTTACTTTCAAAATGGCTCCTACTCGGAGTATTATCGGTTTTTTGAATCCCAAGACCCTCAGTGCGGTTATCACTAATAGTATTTCTAAAACACCGAGTCGATACGTACATAGATGCAATAGTTGTAGTAATTTTTTGGGCGGGCCAGTTTTGAGTTCTGTGTCTTTGGAGCATAAAAATTATAAGTGTAAGTTTTTCACATTGTTATTACATCATTGTCGCTATTTTATTTCAATTCTGTAATAACTATGTGTCCAGTCGACCCCCTGAAACGTATTTAGCCGCTTACTGTCAGCGACTGTCACAAGGTAACTGATAATGCATTGGATCTAAAACATAACCTAAAATTTCTTCAGATTTACTCGGTGCGAGAAGTCGATATATTCATACTACAAATAATTTGAATGCTCGTGTGGATTACTATAAAGTGCTTGGGGTAGCCAAGAATGCGTCTTCTAAAGAAATAAAGCAGGCATACTATCAGCTCGCTAAGAAATATCACCCGGACGCTAATAAGTCAGACCCTCAAGCTTCTAAGAAGTTCCAGGAAGTTTCCGAAGCTTATGAGGTGGGTATTAAAAATCTGTAGCAATTTTTGTGAATGCTTTAGTATTGCTATTTTTAATAATTCAAAGTGTTTACATGCTTCAAATCTATTTATATGTAGATCCTCTCCGATGAGTCCAAACGTAAGCAATATGACACCTACGGCACAACATCTGAACAAATGGGAATGGGTGGAGGGCCTGGAGGAGCAGATGGCTTCACTCACCAGTGGCAGTACAAATCCACTATAGACCCTGAAGAATTATTCCGCAAAATATTTGGAGACGCCGGATTCAAGAGTGAAGCATTCAGTGACTTTGCCGAGAGCCAGTTTGGTTTCGGTGCAGCTCAGGAGGTAGGTAATCTGAGTGTCACTAAATCACTAATTAATTTAGGTTGTGGATGCCGGTCCATGTGTATACCAGAGGCGACCATCTTAGTCCTCAAGAGTAGCAACACATCTGTGGGCGACTTATTATAGGGTCAGCCTTATTAGAGCTTGAACACAGATGTCCATGGGCGGCAACGACCACTTGTGACTGCTGCTTGCTCGTTTGTTACTTTAAAAAAATACAGAAAATATGCTGTGGGACAGAACATGCGGTTCTTGGATCTGAGCGGAGACCCATGTCCCCAAGATAACTTATAATACAGGATGACAATGTTCTACAATGTTACCTTGCAGGTTATAGTCAATCTACGCTTCACGGAAGCAGCTAGAGGAGTGAACAAGGACATTAACCTGAATACAGTGGACACGTGTCCCAAATGCCAGGGCACGCGGTGTGAGCCCGGCACTAAGGCTATAAAGTGCACATACTGTAACGGAAGCGGCATGGAGACATTCTCCAGAGGTAATAAAATATATAATTGTACTTTGGTAAATTCACAAATTAAGGGCCATTTATCAATTACGTCACACCTTAGGAGAAAGGGGTAGGTCGACAAAGTGTGATGTTGCGTGACAAGGGACTTTCGTCTTTCAAAATTTTGTGACGTCACGGGGAGGGGTCAAAAAATAATGAAATTCTTGTGACGTAATTATAGATGGCCCGTTATGTGAAAGTATTAAGTCCTTCCTTGTCATGTTTATGGATTTTTTACAGCTAGTGATTTTTCCAATTCCAGGTCCTTTCGTGATGCGGTCGACATGTCGACATTGCCACGGCACAAGAATGCTGATCAAATTCCCTTGTGTTGAATGCGAAGGCAAAGGCCAATGTGTATGTACAATACAACTTTTTAATATACAATTTGCTTTTCATAGATGTACCATGAGATTTAAAAAAATATTAAGTTACTTCCGAATTTGTGAATTTGTGTTCCTGTTTGTAGATTGAATAGACACTTGTTCTTTTTTAAGTTATTGCAGACAATAGAATATCCAAACAATTTTATAATATAAAATGGTATATATATTTGGTGGTTGTGATATTTTGAATGCTCTTTGATGTATGTATGTATGTACCTTGAGTTGTGTTTTGTTTTCAAAGAACATTTGAACATGAATCAGTTTATTATACATTGTCTGTGTTTAAAGGGAATTGAAAATATGCAATTGGGTTATGTACATAATCATTTTTAATTTTATTTTATGGTTCTACCTTTTCCACCCAATTTCATAATGGAATAATTTACAGGTCCAACGCAAAAAGGTAACAGTGCCCGTACCAGCGGGAGTGGAGGACGGCCAGACAGTGAGGATGGCAGTCGGCAACAGTGAGGTGTTCATCACATTCAAGGTGGAACCCTCGGCTTACTTCAAACGCGACGGGCCCGATGTTCACACCGACTGTTCTGTGAGTATTCAGGGCGATGAAATTGTGCACTTTTTTTTGTTAGTTTTTTTTTATTTCAATAGCGTAGCAAACGAGTAGATAGCAGTCACAAATGGCCGCTGCTGCCCATGGACATCTGTAACCGACTCCTAACAGGGCAGTTGGGACTGTTAGTGGGAATTCAGTTAGTATGTATAAGGTGTTAATAAGAATTTTTTACTAGAATCATTCTGTTACATCCACTTCACCCATTTCTATAGTAAAGCAAACAACCCATAATTGTGTGAAGCACACACCTAGGTTTAATTTTGATGAATGATTTCAATTCCGTGTTGAATTCTATCCAGCGTTTTTGATCTACATTGGATTAAGATTGGAACTTTTGTTATAACAGATTTCTGTAGCTCAAGCGATGTTAGGAGGCACCGTGAGGATACAGGGCCTATATGAAGACCACACACTGCAGGTAACAATAACCTTATATCAACTTAATTACAAGACAGGCTTTTTCCTTATTATGAACCATTTAGACCATTGCATTGAAGAGTACAAGATTATATTTGTCAGGATAGAGATACTGGCATTTTTTTACTATCAGCTGTCTAGATTCAAAGCCAAACTGTTCCTATAATATTTCATTTATATATTTATCTTTAAGAAAATTGCTCGTTCGATTATAGAAGTATTTTAGCTTGTGTGTTGTATTACAGATATCGCCCGGTACTTCATCTCACAGTACCATCAGACTGTCGCGTAAAGGCATGAAGAGGGTCAGCCAACACGGCTACGGCGACCACTATGTTCACATTAAAATACAAGTGAGTTCAGTGATGCATAGATAGATTAAAAAATGTATTACATCTTTTATTTCATACTGTTTAGTATTGGCTGCACGACACACAATCCCAGTGTGAGGGACCGATATCAATGATTTTTTGTATCCTTGTTGCTTGTGATTAAAGGAATAGGTCAGTTAGAATAATTATAATCTAATCAATTAATTAGTTACAATTGAAAAAATCTTTCTAGTTCTAATTTAATCTCTTGCATTTTATTAAATTTTGTTGCTCTATAATCTTAGGATGTCTAATGTCTTTTTATTTTATAATATTAGTCGTAAAATAGTTAATGATTACTTAGTATATATACATTATGATGATTATTTTTCAGGTACCGAAATCGTTGAGTTCAAAGCAAAAAGCGCTTATGTACGCTTACGCGGAGTTGGAGGAAGATACACCGGGTCAAATACACGGCGTCTCCTACGACAGAGATGGTAAGAGACGATAGAATATTGGCCGACTCGATTCTGATTGGAGCGACTTAAAATACGGAATGGCTGGCTCGTATTAAAAAAAAACAATCTTTCACAGAAGTCGCTTGACATTGTCCTGTAGAGGAATTGCTTTAAACGAGATCATCATCGATGACAGTGACATTGACAGTGACGTTTGTTTTGCAGACGGCACAAAAACTAGCGGTAGCTCGAACAACACTGCCGGTAAACAAAACATACACCGTTTGAACCGAGAGTCGAACTCGTACGACCGCGATGGTACAGACTGGACCTTCTTAGACAGTATCATTGACACGTTTAAAAGGAACTCGTGGTCGTTCACTGTTGGTTTCGTTATGGCCTTCGTTTTCGGCTATTACATGATCCTCCACGATCCGTTCGATAGAGTAGGCGTCTACGATTACATGCGGCAGAGGGAGATAGAGAGAGGCGATGATTATAGGGAGATGGACAAAACGTTCGGCTACGAGAGGACGATTGAGAGGCAGAAGAAAGAGAATCCCTCGCTGTATGACGCGTAGGGAGATTTCGTTTTGTTTGTTTGTTTGTTTAGGATGTATTGTGATTTAGTTGCAACTGTCAATGTTACGGCAAATCGAGACAATCAGGGTGCGTTTCCACCAGGGATGTGTACAGTTCTTTATCGTTTAATGATTATTTAGTTGTTGTGGCGGTAATTTGTAATGAAAATGTAATATATTTTATTAGGTTTGAACAAATTCTTTATAATCATTCAATCCTTGTGTCACTTATTTTCAATGACTATGCACATGCTGTAAGGTTTTTTAAAACTTTAAATCTTAGTATTTTGTATGTTTGTCTGTTGAATCCCATTGTACATAGTGATTTAATGGTATACCAAAGGGATGTAGTATGATGGTTATACAAATTTAGTGTAAATGGTAATTTTGTGAATATATGCAATGTTTACTTAACTGTTGTTTCATTTGACATCGACACCCTTTGATTGGAGAACCCCAAAACACCATCATGCTAGGTTCCACAAAAATATACATTATCTTATTTGATTGGAAAATTTAATGATATTCTTTGAGTATAAATATGCTCTTACAAGGTGATATTATATCGCTTTAGTAATTCTGTGTTTTGAATGGAGTGCAAAGCCTAAAGGAAAGAGTTTAAGACTACATTTTATTTATAGGTAATGAAGTGTAGAAAAGATTCGATGTTATTGTGTGAGTTATTCATGAATAATAATAACTATGTAGTAGTCAATAAAAAGTACAGGAGAAGGTAGTTTAAAATACATTTTTGTCTTTCCAAAGAGTAAGGTATCCTGTACACCTAAGTTTGCTATTTCATTATCATTTATAATATGGAAATATACCACTATATACTTGATAATCTTTGGTGAAGTTTATAACGGATAATACCCACACTAATAATTAAAATTATAATTAGTTTTTGTGCAGTATTTTGGTAGATAATTTGTAGCGACAGCTGTAATAGTTGAAGTTACACTTGAAGATCTGGAGAGTAGATGTAATTGAATCATTTAAATTAAATATAATACTACCTTCAATGCAGAGTACTATAGGGAAAAAACCCTTAATTTGTGATATGTAATGTGGCGCCCTCTATAATTAGCGTTGTATTAGATAATGTCGGTAGGTGGTGGATTGGTCTGTAGACGAGTATTCTAGATATAATCGCATTACGAAACAATATAGAGTTTACCTTCATCGAAAGCAAAGACAGTTACGTCCAGCTGAGGCAAGGTTAAGGCTAATGTTGGGTCATTTTATATCATTTTATGATCGATTTTATTTTATTCGTTTTTAACGATTGAATAGTATATCGTTATTTCTCTTATAACAATTACAGGTAAGAAAGTATCGATTTCCGAGCCTCACGAGATGGTGGATGCTGTGAAAGAAGCTCTGAAAGAGAAGAAAAGTATACAGGGAGCGTCGGGCACCACCGACGATGACGTCTTAAAGGAATCCAAGCGAAGCAAAGGCTAGAATCACCCTCAAAATGTCTTACAATTAGTCGAAATTAACAGTAATGGCTTGGAGATAAAGTGTAAGTTGCAAGCCGCTGTAGGCTATTCCACTGTATACTTATAAAAGATTGGGAAATTTAAATTTTAGTTCCGTGAATCTTGGGTAGTTTTCAAAACCTTTTAATATAAGTAAATTATACACTTTTTCCTTCTGAAGCTTCACACAATTGTTATTTATGAATTATAAAAAATGATTGTTATACTGTAGGTACTGTGATAAGAATTGAAAAGTAAATCGATACCAATGCTTATAATACTGAAAACACTAGATAACTGTATACATATTTTGGTATTAAATTGCTCGGTACATTATTTGATACGATCATATGTGCTCTGTATCAATTTAATGTGTATATAGGCGTTGACTAGTTTTAGGAATGGTAAATAAAATATTACAACTAACATGGACGTTTTTTAATCGACAGGTTTTATGAATTAACATCGTAAGTAATAGGACATACATTATACCTACACTATAAAATATACTTTACATAAACACACCTTTGTAATCTTAACACCAGTGAGTATATCGCGATTGTTAAATTCATAGAGATAATATATATAGAGCGGGGAGCCATAGACAGGCCTATGAGTACGAGTGTACAACAAATAATAAGAGAGAAAAGATGACGACCTATAATTATCTTTGTCTTATCACACATTAAAAGAGAGACAGCTTTATTTGCTTTCTATTTTTTTCGACGGACACGTTTTAAGCTGGCGCCCCCGTTCTAGTATATTACCTCTATGTTAAAATTGTTATTGACAAGTTTGAAATTTTTCTAATTTTATTTATTAAATGTACTGTCAAATCTTTTCTCTGGTTTCGACGTTGCTGGGACATACTTCACACTTTTCGGTATTAAACAAACGATAGCTGTCAGTTAAACCGGCGATGGCGGCGCTGTTGTGCCGCTTCAGTGTTGCCAGTGCGCACGCCAGTAAACACATCGCCCCCTCTACGTAAAAACCGTACAGGACTCGAACGTGGCTTGTTACCTGCAAGTACAAGTACAATAATAAAAAGAAAATTTACTATTTTACTGTTCACAAATATTTTACTCGAAATTACAGAGTTACGTATATGAGAGAGAGAGAGATGTAGGTAATACTTTTTTAACAGAACTCCCTGTCAAACATTTTGGCGCGAAAACTTCGGTAACTTAAGACATTTCGTAAACTTTTTTTATGACGAAAACTTACACGTTCCAACCCGCCAGTTGTGGTGAACTCGAGCGGGAACATAACAGCTTCTAAGGCTGTCTTTTGTCGTAAAACCCCAAACGCTACCACGCCTATGACGTAATACACCAACGTCGCAAGCGGGACGCCGCGGCCAAAACAGAAGACACTCAGTATGCTCTATGGAAATTAAAAAATAAATGTTCATTTGGTTTATCATATAACAAAGTTGCTTTCTCTGTCCCTATATCCCTATGTATGCTTAAATCTTTAAAACTACGCAACGGATTTTTATGCGGTTTTTTTAATAGATAGATTGATTGAAATGGAAGGTTTATATGTAAAATAATCATAGTATAGGGAAAGGGGAATTGTTTTACTCCAAATTTAACGCGTGCGGGCCACGGGCAGTAATGAGTAATGAATATATGAAAACTACTGGATCGATTTTAGTTATTTTCTCAGTGAGTGACATATATGTAGTCTATATATTTTATGCCCGTGCTTTTTTTTTTAAATATATTTTGAAAAAAGAATGGGGGGAAATATAAATGTAACATTTTCGAGTTGATAATTGCGACATTTTCGTTTTCTTCTTATTGATTATACACATATTATTATGCATACTTTTATAACTTAAATCACGAAGTCCGTAATCGCAAAAATACGCTAATAGGTAATTATTTTCTAGAACTACTTTTTTTCATCATTATGTTTTATATAGGAAATATTAAAATCGAAAAACTTACACGCAATCCTTTTCGTAGTTTCCAATCATTGGATGCTTTTGGAAACTCTGCATTTCGGCTGTAACTGGGATTTTCTGAAAAAAAAAACCACAATATTTGTAGGGGAGTACTGGTACTAGACAAAAAGGTTGTACATTTACTGTAATCTTATAAATGAGTTACGTTATTGCAATTAAGAAAAGTCAAAAACTAACCGCCTGTGTTTTCAAAAGAACACTTGGTTTTATTGTCATCAAGTTTCGCTCTCAAATTGCGTGTGTATTCGTCCACGTTGACCACAACACAGGTGCTAGCGTTTACCACTGCAAGAAATGAAATGAAATTAAAATACCTCTTTTAAATATAAAGCATAGAGTTAATATAAATAGAGTAAGGGGGTCATAGTAGGGCTGTGAGTATGAGTGTCCAACAAATAATAAGAAAGGGAAGATCATGACTTCGTATACTTATTTTTGTCTAAACAGAGCAAAAAAAGACAAATAGGTAGCCTCATTTGCTTTCTCTTTTGTTTCTATGGAGACATTTTAGGCTGGTTTCCCTACTCTATCTATAATAACTCTATGGCATAAAGTCGACTCGGTATTAGGTAGAATATTTGGTTGTTGTAACGACTAAGATTCGTACTCAAATATATGTGCGTAGGAACAGCCAGTATTGCATAAATCAACGCAGACGTCCTTCCCCATACAGTGAAAGGCACAGGAGCACCAAAACCTGAAATGCACATAAATTAATTACTAATAAGGTGAGTGATACTTCAAAATTTGAGATTACATATTTTTATGTGAGGCATCCAAAACGAATTACAAAAAAATTAAATGGCAAATGAAAATAAGGTTAGGTTAGGTTAGATTTTGTAAAGAGAGAGATATTTGGCAATTGGTGCTTATACCTACCCCGTTAGGGACCTGCCGTGATGACATATTAATGAAAAATAACCCATATTTCGACAACAGCGCTACATATAGTTCAAACTATAGTTAACAATCATTTCGGTGACCTAATATATACGCATCAAAATATCATTATTATCGTTATCATGACTGGAGCTAGTAAGTTTATACGTTTATACGTAAATTTCATACGTTGCATACTAAAGGTGTAGTCAAAAGATAATAGGAAGGACAAAATATGTGTGACTTCACAGTGAATGTAAATACTAACCAAGTGCCGTCATAACGTAAACAGCAAACAGAAACGTTCCGGACAAATCCCAGAATTGTCCCGGGTTCAGTCTGGCTCCCTGCGTCACGGCTACCATCGTCAGTCTTCTCTCCTCTTCTATTCGCTTCTCAATTGCCTGCTTCCATTTCGACGAGACAGGTGTGATCTAAAACGATATATCATGAAGATAAATCATTTTTTTAACCGGTCATATAGTTAGATAACTTAAATAGGATGATAAATGTAAGGACATAGATACGAGCATTTGGTACTCGATGCTTTCTGCCGTCGTTAGGGACCTGGTGTGATGGTATAATAATAACTTTTTATTAATAATGTTTACTTTGAGTTTAAAAAAGCAGTCGTAGCAAAATTCTCCTTCGAGCCGGATTTGAACCAGCGACCTATGGATGTCAATCTGCACCGGCTACAGTCCACCGCTCTACCAACTGAGCTATCGAAGGCACGTGTTATGTGAAGTAAAATATACATGCATGCATTCGGAGTGTTATAGTTGCACCACGTAGAAGAGAAAGTTTACGTTCGCCGGGCACGTATTCTTTCGTAATACATTATTCATTACAAAATCATAGTTTTAAATTTAGTAAGCATATACGAAGATTTAGCCTACGGTATGCTGTGAAGAGTGCCGGGAGTTTTTTTTTCGCCGGCTTTTTTCTCCCGGTCTACTATAGCCTGAGGGGCGCACAAAGCCGAAGTACGATGAC
>DWGJ01005166.1:0-10695 GCA_018246895.1 Aspitha aspitha aspitha
CAGCGGTTTAGGCGTGAAAGAGCAACAGACAGACAGACAGACAGAGTTACAATCGCATTTATAATATTAGTAGGGATGATAATATATACCGGATCTTTCTAAATTGCAGTGGGATGTAAAATTATTCTATATGTTGAGTAATCGTCAGGATCTTGGCAAATGATATCTATTATATACTCATTCGTCAATTTCTTTGTTTGATTTTATTTACTGATATTGGAAACAATTTTGTTCTGCCGATATCCGCGGTAGGGGACGATTTCCGCTCGAGACAGCAGTTGCGATGTATATTTTATATTTAACAGGTCATAATATTATATTATAACATGGAATAGCAACGGAAATGTATTATTAATAATATATTTTACATTAACTTGGCCCTTCTTTGCATGGCATTGTATTATCCTTAGAATACAAACTACCTCCTAATGAAATGTTAATAAAATCAATTTGGTCGTTTTTATACGAAGACGCTGTTCTTATTAAAAACTGATAGAAGTTACTAAAAGCCGTCTAGTGTATTGTGATATTAAGGAAATGATACAACATGAAAATTAGGGCACCTCTCTCCTAGCAGAGTCTATTTCTGTACAAATTATATGTCGCGGGTCGCGTGCTGCATCCGTCTCCGCCCCTCGTTTCCCCTTGCTACTTTTATCTCTCTTATGCCCATTTAATGTTCAATGGTACACAATATTCTATCTCTGTATTATACGGAGACTGGCGAAAGGTCCCGAGTCCCATCCGACTGAGAGCCAGTATCGCGCTCACTGTTCTCTCGTCGACAGTGAAAACAGAAACAATCAAAACATTGATCCAATTCTGTATTTTAACCTGTATATATTATCAGTGTTTACAAATAGGTCCCGTATAGTAATTGTTTCTGATTCCAGGTTGCCTGTATTGTAAATAAAATGTCATATACGTTGAAAAGTGAGAGTGTTTTCGTGTTGTATTATAGTCAACAAGAGTTCAAAGTTTAGTAATGTTATTCTGATCTCGTTTTTATATTTAGCGAAATTTGCGTTTTGTTTGATTTTGATGTAGTATTTAATATGGCAACTTTACCACGTATGAACAGCTCAAAACATGGCACAAACAACATTTCAGCTCCGTTTAGGTAAGAAGTTATTTTCCTTTAGATAATCCAAGGTATTATTGAACTTTAAGTTTAACATTTGTAGTTAAGTCGTAGTGTTGTCGACAAACGGATTTGTTTTGAGGAAAAGTTAAGGTTTATATGGTCGACTGGTTTTAATGTCTTCTTAGCAAAAATTATGGAATAGGTATTCTAGAAAAGTCGTCGTTTATTGCCACACCAAAAAGTCATTATTCTATAAACCTACGTATTTTTATACTTGGCCTGCTTTTCCAACATACCTAAATGTATACTTTTATAAGCTAAATACCTGTCTTTTATCATCATTTCTAAGTTTCTCTCTGCAGAAATCGCAATATATCTGAACTATTCTGCTCTTTTTATCTATTTATTTAATTGAAAAAATATTTCGTAACAGTATCAGAAATAACGGTCGTCACTCTTTTCTCGTCTACCTTAAATTTTCATACACTTCTGAACTTTTGTTCTGCTGAATTTCGTATGGATTTTTTTTAGATATCAAATCTCTTTATTTTTTATTAAACGTATTCGTATTTTAAATCTCGTCACAACTACTTCATTAGGTAAAGGTAACTGACTAGCTGTGCCTGCGGCTCCGCCAGCGTGTAAATCTGTGTGTCGCAAAGTTTTTCCGACGTAAATACTTACCCGCGGGAATCCTAGGATAATCCACGCGACCTCTTCAACAGTAATCTTTATATTTCAGTCAATTTACATAAAATAGTAATGTACTATATACTAAAACCTTCCTCAAGAGTTGCACTATCGTTTAGTAAACACCGTACAAATATCCGTTCAGTAGATTTTGAGAAAATCGCTCACGTACAGATTGGGGACCGCCCCCGTGGAAATCGGTGTGTCACTAAGTTTTTCCCCCGTAAATACAGCCCCCGCGAGAATTCTAGGATAAAAAGTAGCGAGTAAAGCTCCCAGCCGGCGAGATTTTTTACAACCACGCGACTTCCTCAAAAGTAATCGTTACCTTTCAGTTAATTTACATATAACCGTAATATACTATATACTAAAACCTTTCTCAAGAGTTGCATTACTGTAAACCGTACAAAAATCCATTCAGTACATTTCGAGAAAATCACTCACATACAGACTTGAGGACGTTTTATAATAGAAATAAAGATATATAGATAAAAACAGTTACCGATTTATGCTTTGATTATATTTATGCTTACTGTATATTATTATAGTTTTAATATATCGAATATTATTAATACTTTGATTATAAACTCAAAACTGCCTGCTTTGCTGGAAAAGTATGCTTAAGAAGTACATATAAGTAATAATATCATTCAAATGTAAGTATGAACTTACACATGAAATTAGTATATTTGCAAATGTATATACATTTTTGCATATTGCATTAGCCATAAACAAATTCATTATCACGTTATTGAAACTAATTGTACCTTAAATTTAAAAAACGAAAATCGTATCACGTGACGTATTTTTTCGCGCGAAATTAGATTTTTTGTTTTCAAGGGTCTGAATTGTATTGTATAATAGTTTTGTGCATATTGTTCGGGAAGAGATCAAAGCCTATTAACTCGTATTTAGCCAGCAGGGTGGACTCTAATTTCAACCTTTTTGATGTTTGTTGGAGATTCGTGCCTCTATGGAATAATAAATTGTAAAAAAACTTTTTACAAATTTTTATGTAATTATCTTAAAATGTATTAGTTTTTGTATTATCCTCAGCAAGCTCTTTCATTTGATGCCAATATTGTGGTAGTGCAGATGAAAATAACTGGTCCGCCATCTTGGATCATTCACCATATAGGAATTAGAATGACGTCACATAGCTAAGCATTCATTGTCATCCAGAATCAGTGTGTATACCAAATTTCAGCTGAATCGGTTAAAGATAACTGGTTTCTAATTCAGTTGCAAGGTTCCCGCCCGGACAAACATTTACATGCATACCTTAAGTTAATAAAAAGCCTGTAAAAAAATAAAGGGTTGATTTCATGAACATTTTTGAAAGCGTCATCGAAGGGCTCTCAAGGGTTCGAGCAACTTTCGAATCGCAAGTTTTTTTGTTAAATGCGGACTTAAACTGTTTGATTTAACTTCCGTACATACTTTTATATTTATTGGCATCACTTCAACTTAAATAATTTCTTACAGCAAATCAGTTGATACTTAAATAATTCCCCAATTTATAGCTAGACTGTATATTTATTTTAGATTAAGCTGATAATTTTTGCTTAAGTAAATGTAAACGGTATGTCAGGGCTACGAACTAATTCTCATGTTACATTCTATCAAGGTGAATTATTTAATTTAGCATTAATGCACCAACCACACTTCTATCATAGCTGGATTGGATACCTACCTAGTGTACATAA
Source organism: Aspitha aspitha aspitha (assembly GCA_018246895.1). Classification (NCBI taxonomy): domain Eukaryota; kingdom Metazoa; phylum Arthropoda; class Insecta; order Lepidoptera; family Hesperiidae; genus Aspitha; species Aspitha aspitha. The sequence continues at coordinate 3,481 of DWGJ01005166.1, forward strand.
AATATACGTTATATATACGAGTATAATTAAGTTTTAGATGGGCTGAATAGTCAGTCAGAATAGTCGTGGCAGCTGTCGCCCATGGACAGCTGGATTTTGCAATATTACTCTAGTTATTATATCTTGTACATGTTATAGTCGTTACAAAATAAGAGGCTGGTTTCGACATTTGCCATCGCAGTCATTAAAGGTGTAAGTGATGAAATTGGTAAGAAAATGATTAAAAATGCTACGACTACTACATGTTACATATATATACAAAATTAACTTTTTTGCCCTTTCTCGACTATAATGATGATTTTCAGTCAAAATTTCACGATTTTCAGATTCATAGTCTTTCAGCACTCCTGAGATAAAAATACCCTTTATATAGCCTCAAAAACCTAATCAACCTGTAATAGTGCCATCACAATTAGTTTTCTGTTCCGATGATTGCTCGGAATGACATTAATTCGCAGACTGAAACGATTGCTTATTTTTTTTTAACAAGGGGCGGAATATTTAGAAAGCTACTCACACCCAAACGTACTGGGGTTGAGGAGTTCGAGCTACGTCAGATTTCTATCTAAAACTTCAAACTTGAAGCTAGAAGTGCTTTTAGCTCCGACGCGATTGCACATCGCAATCGATGTGCACATTTAAATGAAACGCGAAAAATATTCCATAGGAGGGTTGGTCACTAAATCCTTATCTGTGCCCGTTCGCAATGGAGCAGCGTTGTGGAGCTATGCACTCCTTTCCTCCTGCAATAACAGGCCAGGTCCGTTTCCAACGGTCGAACGTAAAAATCATTGTAGCATATAATCCATTTGCAATGGCTATTTGTGATAATGTTGGGATAGATGTATGATAGGATGGAAATATATCTATGGATTTATTGCAAGTCGCAGGAATAATTTTCATTGTAAGAAATAGTAAAACAAATTGATACATAACATACCTAGTCATACGGCAGGTGCAGCTATTTATTTGTGTTCTTATTATTCTCCAGCACCAGTCCGCGTAAATTACAAGAAATGACACTTCCGGTTGCAGAAGGACACGGTATGTTACATAGTACATTTATCTTAAATCCAAAAAAATATATATTTGATAAACTGCATGCTCCGAAACATTAATCGAATTGCATTCCTTAAAGCACTAAAAGAAAGGCATAAATACTAATTGTTTAATAGGGGCAAGAATATGATTCAATATTCTTAATTGGCTTACAAGGGTTCATCACAACATTCAACATCACATAATTTTCACAACTGCATTTGGACTAATTAAAACAGCCCGTTAACATTATTCACTGTGAAACATGAAGGAAGTCAGCCATAGAGAAGCATTACAGTTTATTAGCTTATATCAATTTAGGCGACATATTTAGTAATGAATTTTTAAATTATTCATTCATGTGTTTTCGATTGTAGATGTTACGTCTGCTAGCGGTATTAGCATGAAACAGTATGAGGAACAGCTAAACGGTCTAAGAAAAGAAAATTTCCATTTGAAATTACGAATTTATTTTCTGGAAGAAAAATTGGGAAGTGGGGCTCCTCCGGCCGTGCAAGTAAGTTACAATAGTTGACAGTTAAAGATATCACTTTCCTTGTTTCTTTGCCTCTCTATTTCTTCATTTGTCAATACAAAAATACCAATATATCCATGTAATTTAACTATAAACTAGATTGTTATTTACTGTCAATAGGTGAATGGAGAAATAAATATATTTCAGGGTCTCCTAGAGCACAACGTTAGATTACAGGTCGAAGTAGAGGAACTGAGAAGACAGCTAAGTGACAAGCAGGAGCTACTCGCCGCGGCCGCTGAAGCGATTGATGTTCTCGAAAATCAAGTAACACCTTTTTTATAAATTTTACTGGGTAATTTAATTTAGCTGTGAAAAATTCACTTTAAACAACAATTTACAGGGTTCAATGTCAACTGAAGTTGGAGAAAATTCTATGAATAGCAGTATCGCGACAAAACAGGAAATTAATGATAATTTGCAGGTATTTGTATTATATTTTTTCTCCTAACTAAATAAATGATAAAATAAATTATTCTGAAAACCACTTCTTCCATACTAAATGTTATTTGCTTACTAATAGAGAACTAATTACTTCTTATATACATTATATTATAATGAACATAATTATCTTTGCAGAGTGCCATTAATCACACAGATATTGTTGATGACACATGTGCTGAATCGGAATCGACTGGGTAAATTGTTGTGTGGTGCTTTTTAACATCTATTATGTTTTTGATTCCAAATAACATTATCTAAGAAATTTGTCATTCCCTAAGATAATAAACGTAACTGAATAATAGTAATTACACATGAATATTGTAATAGTTTTAAGTATAGTGCGAAAAGATGTTTATAATCGATTGAGGTTAGCAAATCCTAATTTTGTTTTTTTTTTCTTTAGGGAAAATTTGATTACTACGGCAAACAACCACGACTTAGTAAGTTTTTTGTCATATTAATTATTTTCTTCTTTATAATAACTTTCGTGTTTAATCCACAGGGCTTAGAAAGGTATAATATAAAAAAATGGGCGTCGGATAAAGTTTTGTGTGTTTAAACCTCGCTAATAAAATAATATACTCAATGTTTTTATAGGATCAACTGGCCAGGTTACGTAAAGAAAATAAAAAGGCTTTACAAATGATCAAGGGATGTATGAAAAAAATTCAGCAGCAAGATAAAGAAATGAAGAAATTAAAATTGGTACGAATTTCTTACGGCTAAGACATATAATGTGACCTCAGATCATTTATTTTGTAATCCTATCAATAAAGTATTCCGATGAACCTAATACTCGTATTTAATTTTGGTAGGATAAGGAATTAACTTACGCACACGTCAGCGACTCCCAGCTCGAAAAGTATGAAGAAATATTAAAGTGCAAAGATGAACATATTAAGGATTTGGAGAACAAAATTCGACAATTGCAAAGTAATATAGAGAACGGGCAAAGCGAAGACACAACAGGGTAATTATGACGCAATAGACTTTTGCGTTGAAATTTCACGGGATTGTTGTAAATCGTTTATAATCTCTTTCCAGAAATCTCCAACAGCTATTGACACGCCGCCTACAAGGTTTGGCTTACTTTTTGGACAAACTGTTATCGCACAAGTAAGTGTTGGCATTCAGTAATCTTATAAATAAAATAAGAATAATATTTATCTCAGTAAATTTTTTACAGGTGCGTTCTTGGTGAAGACAAAAAAAAGTTAGCTGAAAGTATACTAGAGCAAAGTCTAGCACTACCAGTGGGACTTAAACTGGACGAGTCAATGGTACCTGAAGAGCTAACAATGGATGAAAGCAATCTTGAATTATCTCAGTCTCTACGTATTGAAGATTTAACGATGATGTTTGGTCATCACATAACCTGTAGTGATGACATTACCAGGTATTCTAAAAAATCAATGCGTCATTTTCCTCAAGCCGATATCATTTCAGAATCAGAATGTTGGTCAGAACCTGACAGGAATGTGTCTCTAGCAAGAGTTGGGCTTTGTGATACTGGTGTTAATATTCGTGAATCGATATCGGAGAGTAGTAAATACAGATCACGCCGCTCGCGTATTTCACACGGTTCCCGCTCGGAAGACAAAGTTACTAATGAAAGTGCTATACTCGAGGAGATAGGTGAGTTGTCTAATCAAAATAAGCAACTACAAGAAGAGAAAAAAGAGTTAAGTTACAAATTAGATATCGCCACAAAACAAATTAATGACGCTCTATCTGAAAACGAAGCGTTAAGGACGGCTTTGGATAGTGAGCGTTCCAATGCCGTAGAAAGCAATAAGAATTTGGAGGCCTTGAAGTTAACGGTCCAATGTCTTGAGTCTCGAGTCAAAGATAATGAGCAGCAAATTATATACAGTACGCAGTTAATAGAACGGTTACGAAAAGAAAAACAAGAAATGGAGGTAACATTTTTAGAGAGTGAACGGTTTTTAAGGCGAGATGCAGACATAGCTACCGTACAGGCTTCTCAAGCTGCCCTCGAACGAGCTCGAGCTTATCATGAAAAATTAATGATGGAAAGGGAACTAGAAGAAACTAGAGAAAAATTATCAGCAGCATTAGAAGCTAATTCCCAATTAGAAATTGAAATAACCCGTAACGTGGCTATAGAAGCTCACAACAAAATGGAAGATATGCATGATGGTCTGCCATATGAGGAAGATCGACCGACGTCACCTGATCAAGGTATCGACAGTGATCGGCTATCGAGTCTGGAACAAAATGATGCAGTCACTCTATCGCCCCGTAAGCAACTCCTCTACTTTACATCTATTTTATGTTAAGCAATGCGATGTTATGAAATTAAATAAGTAATAGTTACATACAAACTTTAAAAAAGTTAATTCCTTAAAATGATAATATTTTTTATGTTGCTAAGCATCCTATAATTTATTTCAAAAAATAGTAGTATCTTTGATGTTTGATTTAAATTACATTAAAATTATCCACAATTAAAATAGAATCTTAGTATCTTATATATTATAATAATGGTGGTGGTGGCCGTTGGGTTGGTCGCGCTGTAACTCTCCATATGGCTGTTTATGGATTCATAAACACGATTCTAAAGTTCTGTACCAAGTGATAATATCAAATAAAATTATATCAACTGTTTACGTACACATCGAAGTACATTATGTAGGTACTTAGCATCTTTAAGTTGTAACGCCTGGTTGCGGTAACACGGACTGTTCCACTACGCGAGGCTAATTTAGATACGGTCGGTCGTGTTTTATTTATTCGGTTAGATAATTTATTACCGTACTAAAAGTGTACATTTCTTGCAGGTTCATTATACGAAGAAAATGTGACCTTAAAGCAAAAACTAGCACGAACTAAAGCAACGCTCGCTGAAACTCTTACTCAGTTAAATGCCGCAAATATGAGAAAGCGAAGCGTGCAACGTGCCATTTGTCGCGAAATTCATAAAACACAGGGTGTACTCCGAAAAGCTCGCGATCAGTTTGAAAATCAACAATAATTTAATATTTTCATTTACTTCATCTTCTTATTTTGCTGAATCATCAATATAATAATTTTAGAATTTTACGTAGTACTTAATAAATAAGTTTGGGGTTATTATAAACATATGTAGTGTTTTATGAGTTAGTAAGTATATAATGTAATTATGTTTAATTTGTACTTTGTACGTTGACTAATAAACCATTTTGATCTGTATACATTTAAACTTTTTTATTTTCATTGTACAATTGATCTTTTCTTTCAAGGAAAGAAATACATTCGAGGTATACACTTGACATACAAGTAAGAAGCTGGTCAGTCTAGTGTTAGTGTGCACGACAGAAATTAAATGTTATTTTATTTTAAGTTAATAAATATCACCTATAGTTGCAGCGACATAGACTACACAACTCGCAAAACACCTATAGTGTAGCTACTCTGTGTCAATCGCTTTCCCGCCACTTTTTCGTGCCGTTCAAACCATTCATCGCATCATCGTCTCGAAAAGAAGAGCGCGCTCTCTGCCGCTGCCCGCGCAATCGTTTTGATACAGGATTATCTGGTTTTATTTATAATAGAATACATACATACACCACAAGAACAGAATATAGAAAATAGATAGATATATTTATGAGCCAGATCGATTCGTAACATTTTGAATGTGCACGACAGAAATTAAATGTTATTTTTTTAAAAAGTAAATAAATATAGGTGGTTGTAAGGCAGCGACAGAGACTGCACAACTCTAATTGTTTATTAAAATTGAAATACATTTTAATAAATTTACTATTTTTATTTCATTAAAACCACCAACAGAGAAGTCATTTACATACTGATATTACAAGTTTGTATCGTGTACTTCTTGAATTAAAGATAATATAAAAAACACTTAAAAAAAGGGCTCGACCACAATTTTAAGAAAAAAATAATAAAAATGTTTCTATATATTCAATTCATTCTTTTAAATTTGGGTTTATGCGAAAGTTTTATTAATATTTTTCATGCAATACGTAGGTACCTATAGTTCTTATTTAAGTACATACATAATCTATTAAATGTTGTTAAATCTATTGCTAGTATTTTATATTTATAAAATAAGGAATGCGACAAGTGTGAAAATATTTAATGACTTTCCAGTCTGTAATTAAATTCTTTATGTACCTGCTTTGTGACTTATTTTGTGTTAGCAATAACTTTTTTTTTAAGTCTTGTTATCGTATTTTACATGACTTTGTATAGGCTGTATCGATTTATTTGAGTCGTGCGGTTTACGAAAAAAAAATTGTATAAAGCATTCGCGCCAAATTAAAATACACCTCCTCAACATTTCTTTCTTCCTTCTCTCAGCCTCAGCATCAGCGTAACATAAAATTTTTAGGCTTTTCAATATTCCCAGCGTAAATGTCTTATGTGACAATTATATTTTATTAAAGTATAATATTTAACTTTTTATGATGGAGAATTATCTTAAATACGAAATTGTTAATCCAAACTTTGACGACTTAGGCTATGTTGCTGCAATTGCAAATTTAAAGGACAAACATGATCGATCAGCGCCATCCAATTATCACTGGAAAATATTGAAATGCAGGTAGGTAATTAGATTTTGCATAAAGTCCCTAAATATATCCATACTCCGAACTGCCTGCGTCTTCAGGCATGTTTCCACATTCGGTTTAAAAAATGACACAAAGCTTACTTTCAGAATGATTATATTTTCAAATTCTTCCGTTTTGGCTTGTCCTGATAGAAGTGATGCTAAAAAAATACATGTTATATTCAACAAAATTGGTAAAGATTTTGATCAATTGAATTCCTTGTTTCTGAAATTTTCGCTTATACAGGTAAGCCAACTTTTAAAAAATATCTGTATTTTTGTAGTTTTAAATCTATGCTAATATTATAAAGCAGAAGAGTGTTTTTGTTTGTTTGGTTGAACGCGCTAATCTCAGAAACTACTGGTTCGAATTGAAAAATTATTTTTCAATTTTTGGCGCGGCTTCGCCCGCCTAGAAATCAGTGTGTCACAAAGTTTTTCCCGCGTAAATGCCGACTCCGCTGATTATGTTTGTTAATTAAGAACCAATAGGAGAGAAACCTTGCTCCACTACTCTTGCGTACTAAGCGAGGCTAGGTAGTTGAAGGGATCCTATTGGTTCTTAACAAACACATTCCTCGGTACGCATCCTCGCACATCCCTGGTGGAAATGCACCCTTTCTTT
>DWGJ01005167.1:0-10695 GCA_018246895.1 Aspitha aspitha aspitha
CGTCTATTGCGCCCTTTTAAAAATATTGTTCAATTCTCTGTATTCTGTACTCGGTAAATCGAAACAAAAAAAAATTATTCGCCGATTGATCTCTCAAAAGTATTGGATTTACAAAAATAAGGGTACAGCATTTCCTTCTTATAGGACGCTATGCATTCTATAAGGTCGTTCGATGGATACTTCGCGAATCGCATATCAATCAGACGAACGCTCCTTAACGCTGTTCAACATGACACATAACACTATAAATGAATTATAATAAGCATTTTATTCGCGCCCACCCTCCCGTCTGCGTCCATGTGTCTCCATCCAAATTTGTAATGGCGTACTGCACGAGGAAAAAGTCGATTAATTTCGCTATAGTCACGTACCTACAGAACCGTTCATTGCTGCTCTACTTGTAACGGTAGGGATGAAAAATAACAAACTGAAAAGGAAGAGCTTCCTACAGTTCAGCGTTAATTGTTCGATTCGGAACAAAATATTATGTAGATGATACAAATGATATAACTCTTCAATTTTTAACGAGGCCAATTTTCTTTACGGTTGGTTTAAATATAAAATGACACTGGTCTAAACCTGGTGTAGAAGCGTAATGATTATGGAAACCGCAAAAGCTTATTCATATTATCATAGATTAACTACTAGAGACCACGAAGGTAAAGATGTGCGGAGACAAGGGCAAACGATTTATTTACATTGCGGTTTCATTTGTGTTTGTTTATAAATCTATAATATCCTATAGCAATACCATTTTTCTAGATCTATGAATCCTATAACAAAAGAATATTATTGCTTGTCGTAAGTAGATCGTTTCGTTATTACATTACGACGCTTAGAACAAAGGTATAATAAAACATTGACGTCAAGCGTCCCGTACTGTCAATTAAAATCATTCATTCGCGTTCGCAGAGTTAGCCTGCTCACAAAGAACAAGTTCAACTGAACTCCAGACAAAAGAAACTTATACCAGCTAATGGAGATTGACATTGATCGTCCAACAGCCGCCAATTTATAACACTTACTCAAATTTATATTTGCATGTACATCATACGCAACAATATTGTACTCGATTCAGGTTCTATATTTTTTAATAACATAAAAAATTGATTCTAAACTAGATTAATGAAAAATGAAGTCCTGTCTTGTATAATCTGTTACATCTTTCTCTTACATATCGTAGTATCGTGAAAGCCGTTGCTTGAGCGTATATGTAAATTGCTATGTGTAAAAGTAAAAAAATATAGAGTACGTTTCCTTAGAAAGTCTAAGATCAATAAAAATGTTTTCCCTTGTCAATATTGGCGGTAATTCAGGGACATGCCGAAAGAGTAATTGTACTCGTCATGATTGTTTTTTCTTAGAGACTATTGCTAAGGTTCACCACAAACGATGGCGTTATTGACAGGCTTAGACATGTGACGCATGCGTAACTGACTGAAATAACAAACTCATTTGGTCTAGTCGCTCGCTCTTTCGCGAGCCTTTGTTGGGTTTTGTGTCGTCATGTTCTTAGTTATTTACAATAAACAGACAAGTATACACAGAATGCCGCTGGATTTCAAATTGTTGCTTTCGCCAACGCACCCGCGCCTGCGCATTTCGAGACCTATTTACATAATTTGATTTGCAATATCTCAAAATGCAATCGAAAATTCAAGAAAATTGAAACTACATAATATTAACAACCGTTTTTAAGCTATAAACTAAATAAATGTAGACCTTTATTTGATCGCTGACCAAAAATGATTTTATTTACGTAGTATATTCAGTTATGTATAATTTAGGAAAATTTAATTGGTTTTATAGGCAAATTAATTATGTACCTCGTATTGACATGCACAGCTGCTCGAATCGAAATAGCGTTATCGTCATTAATTAGTGTGACACAAGGCCAACTGTTTAATTTGTAAGGTACATACTTTTTCTTGGAGTAATCACAATAACTACTTGTTTAGTGGCAAGTTTTGATAAGTGTACCTACTTCTTATTGTTATAATTGTTTAATAAAATATTTCTGTCTGTAAAATAAATATATTATTGTAGGTAATTGAATTGTTTTAAAACAATGACTGCATACATATGTATACTACTTCGTACATGTTGAGTTTCTTATGTTGATATAGGTACCTATAGTTTAACGGATGCCTTGACGTATCGTCAAACATATCCACGAACGTACAACGAAGACAAATTGATATTACTTTAATTATACGGTCATCTATTCGGAAGAAGTCAAATTCACTAACAAATAAAAAAAGCGATGATTAGATTTATTGGTTAAAATCGATTTGTCAAAGTCATTAGAAGGTTCGGCATAATGGAAAATTGGATGGAAATTACCGTGGTAAATTTTAATTTAGAAGGACGCGACAGTTTTCCCATTTCGTGCTAATCGTAACTTACCAGACGCGGCCGCTCGGCGTATACGCTTTGATCCACACTTCCAAAACTTCATGGCCTCCAAGAATGAGGTCAGCTCACAAAAGATGACACCGCGCGCGCCCGTTAAGACAAGTCGCCATCGTCAAACTGCCCGTTTGAGGACGAAACAATGAGTTTTGTTTACAAACGGACGGTGCGGGGAATTTAATAAATGGTCGAGTGGACTGGCCGCCGGAGCAATGAGGCGAGGCAGCACGAGCGCGACGAACGCACACCCCGACAGACAATCTCCGGTTGGTATTCGGTGCCGCTGTACTGGAGGAAGGCGTGGGTGCCTCAATCCAGATCAGACCTACGGCGATCTGGAGCCCACTTAAATACAATCCAATTCGAACAATGCCCCAATGACAGTATTAACTGAATATTTTTCAAATGAAACAACGTATAGCGTAAAAAACTTTTATTTCTATCACATCATGTTGTTCTACCGTCAAAATTTTGGAACATTGATGCCAAATATCATGCTAATGGCGAATCACTACGATTCGAAGCAAACCCTGGATCTTATACTCTCGTTAACATTGCCCGTTACAAATGGGAAATCATTATAATGCATCAAACCATTAAATAGCTTGCATTGTATTCAAACATAAAACGTTAAAAATTTAAATATGATTTCATATTAATTTGTTAAAAATTATGTAACGCTTCATTAATTTATTATTTCCGTGCGGTTATATCACAGCTCTGGACAATATTTTTGGTCCAAATCTGTTTGCTTTGTGTCCCGAGTAACAATATGGGGAACTATCGTTCGGTACGCAGCGTCCGGTGAAAAAATACGCAGAAAAATCAACATTTTGTTTTTGCTCTAGTTTGCTCGCTTGGGGGCCGATGAGCGAGATCTACTGCTTTTTATTCGATGCGGACGTTACCATTGCTGCATCGACTTAAATTTTCACGGTTCATGAACTGACCAAGGAACATACATACTCTAGAGGTAATGAAAGTGATTACTAAGTTCTCTTGGAGGACTCTTGGTTTTGTGTCACTCAATTAAATTTGATCATTACTAAAATAGAGTTCATTGGATTTTTCTATATGAAATATTAATAAAAACTTCATATCTGGACAATGGTCTCAGTCTATCAAGTTATTTGAAACCAATTTTTTCAGAGTTAGAACGAATTGGATACACACGTATCATCAATCAAGAGCTCCAACCGAAATCGCTTAGAAGTGGCACATAACTATCGGATAATATCGTTTTGTGTATAAACGGATACTTACAGATATTCAAGTGGTTATTACATCTCTTTCGAACACTTTGTAAGCATTTTATTGCGTGGAATCGCTAGCAGCTAATGTGGGATATAAAAATGGTTAGGCACATCGCATCGTGCGATAGATCCTGTGTTAGAAAAGGAAATATTCGTAGCCAGCGCAAAACTTGGGTTAGTACAATGCATGGTATCATCTTTAAATGAAAATGCAAACAAAATGTTGCAATTTGGTACATAAAGTCTTTGATTGACTATGTTATCGTAACGGGCAATGTTCTCCGATTCGAACCTGCCTCGAATCTCACATGTTATTATTGCACTATAAAAATACACGATTAAGCATACATTCTAGGCACGTTTCTGTACTTTCTATATTTATAATGATTATGAATACACACTTAATAAAATTTTATATAAATTACACCTAAATTAGATCAAAATAAAGGAGATTTAGATTTTTGCGTCCTGCCCTTATAATTGTTACCGCGAATAACATTTTTCGTAGGAAAATACAGAATTTCAGCACATACACCGTACCTACCTAGCATTGTAAAAAAAGACTTAGGAATCTGAGGAATTGGTGTTTCGAAAAATTGTAGGCACATTAAATTACATAGTTTGTATTGGTACATTGTAATTGTTGAAGTACATAAAAATAAAATATACCCCCGAACGATCTTCTGATGACAGGCGTTTTGTAAGGGAACTTTTTGAGCAAAATCTTTTCACTGTCACCAACGGAACGGGTTTTCAAAAGAACTCATTGTTTGCAAGTATTTCATTTCACATATATGAATAGACGTATAATTTTCCCCGTTAGCATATCTTGATAATTTATATAACGGGTCGGGTAGATAAAGTAAAAACTGCCTTGTTATAAACTCAAGGTTCACGCCTAGTAAGCCTTTTACGTATCGCGTCATTTGCCACAATTTCAAAACACAACTCTTTAGATTTCATTACAAGTGTTCGTAAAAAAATGCCTACATACCGACAACTGGGTAAAGCTCTACAAAATTACTTATAGTTTTTGTTTACAGTTAAATTTTTGGCATATGTAATGAAACCGTTTCCGCTCATTATAAGCGGTTAAACTGTCGTAGTAGATATGATTAAATTAGAGTACTTTGAACAATCCGAATGTTGCGATATCTTGATAATTGAATTTGTTAATCCAATGTACATTCATCTTAACTGCGTATCTCCATCGTGAAATTTAAGAAGCAATAATATTGACGATAAAGAAAATCAAACGTTTCATAACTATAATATTAAAGGAAAACTTAAGTTTTAAAGCTACAATGTAAACTTACGATAAAAGTTACGAATTATAAATAGTTTTCGAGTAATTGTATAAATACGGAATATATATATTTTTAAAGTTCAGCAAGAATTATTGACAGTACTTCATGTACTTACCTAAAACACGCAAAACATTCTCAAGTATCGATCTGCACCACTATACAACTACGTAATTTTATTCATTATTGCTTTCGGGACGCCACATATTTGTCTATCTCGGATCTGATTAAAAACTCGAGTACAATATATCACAGTCACAAAAATTGTAATACGATGTGAATACGAACCGTTATGGATTGCACTTGAAATCCAAAGCACAGAAACAAATTAAAATACATTACAAATTTTATTTCATTTACAAACCTGTCATCGCGATTACATAATTTCCGTGAAAAAATAATACATTTCAATAATAGCATCTACATTACAGAATATTGATATGTATTATAAAATACAAATTATTGACGCGACTCGATAACTAAGACTGCGCACACTGCGGCTTTCTGTGACTCTTTGTCAGCCTATTGCTTAGTGGCACTTTGCAACGGACACTGGCCAAAAAGTACTAATTTCGGCCCGGGTTGGACTCATAGAGGTATCATACATAGAGTAGGGTTGCCAGCCTAAAATGCGTCAATCCAAAAAGAAAAGAGAAAGCAAATGAGGCTATCTATCTGCCTTTTTTTGCGGTCTCTGATCTTCCCTTATTTTATTATTTATTGGACACTCGCGCTCACAGACCTGACTATGGCTCCCCTGGTTTATGTATAATTACTCTATGGTTGGACTTCAAAAAGGGTGAGTATGTCGGCTGAGTCAGAATAAATGTCCCATCGCCTCACCTGTCGTTGACGGTACTACATAGTTGAAGTATTGTCACGTTGCCGCTGCGAGCTAACTCCTATGACATCATAAGTTTCCACTGGGCTACATAATGTCATCCGGACAAGTCGCAGTGCGCGTTGGGCCTAAGACAGCAATACGAGGACCCTAAAAATATATTCTAATTCTCTTACAATAAAACAATATATAATAATAATAGTCGCACACCACACAACGTTTACAAATTCCATTTCATATTGAAGGCACTGCTTTCATTTGATAAAAAGAACAATTCATACATATTTCGCGGGTGTGTTGTGATGAGCAAATCATAATTGGATTTCATAACTGTTCAAAATGATCACGTTAAAATTAAAACGTGATAAAATACATCAATAATAATAATAAGCCTAGGGAGCTAAATACCTACAAAACACATGAGAGCACACCGAAATAGGTAATCGAAGTAAACTGGGCTGGGCATACAAACACACACATAAAAAAAATTGTTTGTGTACTGAGCATACACAACACGAAGTACACAAAAAGAAAACAAAAATGTGTTGAGTAAAAAAAGGGAATTGAAACCAAAACGAATGTTTAGACCGAATAAAACTGCCCATTCTTCTGAATTACCTTTAAATCATATTTAATAAAAAAAAGTACATAGCTAGAGTGCTAATATAAATTGTGTAAATATGATTAATTTTATACTTACATTAGTCGTTTAAATCAGTTATTGACCAATACTGAAAAGGTACCTAAATAACCTTACTAACTTATTGCCAAAGTTACATGAGGCGCTTCGTATAAAACAATATAATTTCAATGGGAACCATTAAAAACTCGAGCGGCAGTTCAGTCGTTGCGAGATCTCAACGTGCGGGACGGCGGCGTCGCGATCTATCCCGCATCAATTAAAAGCCGCACAAAACACGACTTTCGACGTCAATGTCTATACCAAGCGCCCTGTACGCGCGTCTGGAAATGCGAAACGGGAGTCACTAGATACGCCTGCTGAGGCTGCTGCACCACCGCCAGCGGGATGACCTGCTGGGCCATCTCCACCGGCTGCCCGCCCTCCTCCGACACGCCGAGCGGCTGAACACAATGTTGCTGCGACACTTGCTGCACACCGCCCACTTGCTGAGTGAGGACCTGTTGATGTTGACTCACTTGCGGCACCAGCATTTGTTGCTGCATCTGAGGCTGTTGTTGTTGCTGCTGCTGGTGTATGACAACATGAGGTCCCTGGTTTTGCATCTGCTGGTGCTGTTGCACCTGTACCTGTTGTACCTGTTGCTGCTGCTGCTGTTGTTGTTGCTGCTGGACTTGCTGCTGCTGTTGCTGTTGTGCCTGCTGTTGAGCCTGTTGTTCCCTTTCGTGCTCCTCTTTCTTCTTAGCCTCCATAGCTGCCTTCTTGGCTTCGGCCTTCTCCTTCTCCTGCTGAATTCTAACAGGATCCTTATTTTTATCATAACTCATGCATTTTCCACTTCGGAACGGCACCATGTCTTTTGGTATATCCTGTTTCTTGGTTGCGAATTTCACATGTGGGAATTGGTCTTTCATGAAAGCACGGAAGGTGGAGTAACCCATAAGTTTCACTCCGGGCTCTAAAATCTCCCCATACTCTTTGTACGCCTCAAACAAATGCTTCCTAGAATCGCCTTGAATGATAACAGTCTTACTAGCCTTCTTGCCATCACCAGACGGTTGGACATCTTTGGGAGAGCTTGCGTGTTGCTTTAAATATTCCTTTAAGAAGTTAGTTGCATGTTTGTATATGTCTAATGTGAAGGTATTGTAGGGCTTCTTGCCGACGTTGCCGTGTATCCGCGGTGCAACACCGTGCGTCATAACATGCTGCCGGATTCGCTTCAGCTGATAATGGGTAACGTTCTCTAGATATAAAAATGCCTCTAAACAAACCTTTCGCCCTTGATACACATAACACGCTCTCAATCTCCTCCTGACCTTGTGACGCGACGTCTCCGCCGGGTTCGCTAAGCTCGCCATGGTGATGCCCATCAAATACATATCATGCTCGCTCTTTGTTAGCTCTGCAATATTCAGTCTATGACGATAAACGGCCTCCGGGTTCAATCCGCGATAGCAATTGTCTTTACAGTCACAACCTCTTTTCAATCTGTCTTTGACCTGAAATAAAACAAATTACAATTGATTAACAAAAAACGACACAGAGTAAGCAATACTTTGACCATTATTTCAATGTTGTATCCAGACAACTGTGAATCCACACTCGGTCAATGTGATAAACTTAAACCCAAAACCCTCTCACTATAAAAGAAGAAGAGAAGAAGCAGTGGAACACTGGAAGGATAGAAATAAGACTAAACAAGTGTTAGCTTCCAAACCAAATTTGAAAGTATAGTTCTAAGTTTACCAAGTATGATAATAAAAATAAATTTGAGAGTCAGCCGAAGTAAAGAAACTCTTAATGTGAACCTTGATTACCTCAGAAGCTACTGAAGATAAAATATGTATGATATGTGAATGATATCTTACAATCAATTTAGGGCAATGGCAAAAATTAATAAGATATAAGAACTTAACAGTAATTGTCCACTGATAGTTACTTGTAGTTGCAATGCTGTACTCAGATATCTGAGAAACATTTTTAAATTACAGTAGAAGTTGAGCATCCAAGAATACCACAGATTATAGGTGATCAGAGCAACTCATAGACATAATATTTATCTATGTATAGCACCATTATCTGATATAGGAATTAAGTTTTATCAGTGATCAATCAAAGACTGTTGTTACGACTGAGCAATGAATAGCAATTTTAATAGTTAGTGGGATGTTGTAAAACAAATACCAGGCATTAAATCGATTTCAAAATTGTTTGTAGGCACTAATCTGTGTAGGTATATCCTGCTTAATAAAAACTTCAACACAAATATTATAATTGATAAATATTAAATGAACGACCCGTTCTTGACCAATTCTTAGATAGTTTTAACACTTATATAAACATATGTAGACAATATCTCAGCATGTGTAATGTTTAGGCTAAGCTTGTGTATGATGTTAAATAAATAAAATTGGTAATCGAAAATCAATTGGAAGTAGGTGATAAGTAATACAGTTTTACAGGTACTTAAGTATGTGCATATCTCATATTCAAGTAATTGACACACATAAGTCACTATCTATCAATAAAACGAAAGTGAGATAGACACATATTAAAAATCAGCTTAACAAAATGACATTACATATACTTGCTTTAATTCTCATGTGCTCATGATTATCAAAACTAACAAACAACTATAAATACGCTATCTTGCCTTTTCATTTAAATTTCCATTACACATTAATAAATTCCCAGTTTGTTTAATCTTCTAGGATGTGGTTAAGAGGGCAGATTTGATAGACAAAATCAGATATAGTCTATACAATATTGAGGATAATGAAAAACCCTCATATAATATTGAAGATTGTTTGGTTTGTATAATACTAATTCATTCAAACCTCTTCTAGAGTGTAATGTCCCTATAATGAAACAATGTTTTTGTTTCGACATTTACGGACTGTTTTATATATTGTTGGAATTATGAAAATATGAAATTTGAAAAATAATAATATCTTTGTGAATAAAAAATAGATTAGGTATGCTGAATAACAGATTTTAGAATTTGTTTAACTGCTAGTTATAAAGAAGTTATTTTTGCAATCATACTTTTTCTATTCAGAACACAAGTCTTTATATTGTAAGAAAAAAGTTTGTTGATTCATGTTATTGAGTTATACTGCTACAAATAATCAATTACCTGAGTTGGGTTATCTTCCAACTTATTATCAAGGACCTCTTCATCACTGTCAGTTTCAGCCATTTTCTTTTTTTTCTTTCCAGTTTTCTTATCGACCTTCGGCTTGGTGTCGATATCCATTTCATTGCTTTCTATGTTGGTCTCGAATTCTATGTATGCTCCTGACATACCTTGCATATTGCCATCACCGTTCTCTACTTGAATTGTATGACCCTGCCATAGGACCTGGAACACAATTGTAAACCTAATTAACATCATTGAAATGTGTACATCAAATTGAATGAATGTAACGGTGTGATAAGATAAATACCTGCTCTTGGTGACCGTTGTAATTATGTTGCTGCATATTTTGCCCGCCGCCGAGTTCAAAAACTGAATGTTGGCCCATGACTGGCGTGTGCCACTGTGCTCCCTCGCCGTACTCGCCACCGCCGTTCTGATCGGGCGGTATCGATACAATTATCGCCTCCTTGCTATCAACGCTACGCCGCTCCACCGACAACAACGAATGCAGCACCTCACTGGCCTCTTTCTCCGCAGGGTTCACCACTTCCATCTTCTCAAAAGACATGATGACACCACGCTACACTACAAACGAACCTTCATGTCAAATCATATGTACCTACTTACATACGTGTATGTACAACGAGAATTGCATCGAACGACACGACAAACCCGCCCCGATCGTCACAATTTACCACAACCCAACTATACTTGCGAGAAAACCGCGATAACTTTTCAAATTAATGTAAATAAACATAACAAAAACCGTGCAATTATTAACCTTAATCGCGTTTTTTAAGTTTCATTATCGCATAGCGGATCGAACTCCCGTGGAATATTGGGCCATATAGTCATAGCAAAGGAAGAATCAAACTCACCTTTTTCGCGTTATATTGCGAACTTAGATACGTAAAAATGTATCCCTCGTATAAATCCTCGAACGTTGTTTATTTTTCTTCACTTCATTTTGATATTATAGTCATAATTATAGAGAAATGAACGAATAATTCGCGGAATTCACGGAAGCAATATGGCGATACACTTTCTGTGAATAAAATCGGAGGACGCCGTAGAACACGTCAATAGTACAGTGCGCAGCCACT
>DWGJ01005168.1:0-10694 GCA_018246895.1 Aspitha aspitha aspitha
CGTAGTTTTAAAGATTTAAGCATACATAGGGATATAGGGACAGAGAAAGCGACTTTGTTTTATACTATGTAGTGATAGAACATAAACCAGCATAGCTAGCTAGTTATATAAATGTATTCCTAACCTATCGCAGATTCAAACCATTTACGATTCCGTATTTCTAGTAGGTACGGTGGGGCATTATTATTAGTGTAAGCAGACACGACTGAAATCATTATTTTTTTTTAAATATAATTTGCAACACAACGCGATATAAATGATTCAATTAACGCAATACAGCCACGCGGTGTTTAGTCAGTCTCCGCATTGGCAGCCCAACGTACAAAAACTTACAATTAATCATAGTACCGAGGTTTCATTTTAGACGATTGTCAGCCGCCATCGCAGCGGGTTCGATTACTCAAAGTTTCAGAAATCGGCGCGCGCTCGGAGGTCGTCGCAGTGAACGGCGCGACGAGACAATGCGAGGCGCTCGTTGTGAAACGCGCACTTTGCACAACCGACCCGCCCTACCGGGCCGCACACTTCTAATGCCAGCGGACTGATAACTCGCCAACTGATAACTTCACCGTAAACATTTCATCTACACTATTGCAAGCCACAGATTGCTATTATACGCCGCTACGATATCATCGATGTTACCTATAACTATCTCCAATCGGTGGGTACTATTTATGAAGTTCAAGCCCAAAAATTCCAATAAGAAAAAGTTCATTAGCTCCGCATTGATTTTGATTCTTATAAGATCATACAATAATATTTTCTTAAAAATTGCCGTTTTCCCCGACTACGATTTGAATATCTTTAAAAGTTCCCCTCATCATACCTATAATTATAACAGTTGATGCAACTGCATTAACAGAGTAATCACGTAATAACAGCATTATTGTGAACACTAGTCGGTTCAGCGCGATTTCACTAGAACGAATGTTATTCAAGATTAATCTACGATATCCAATCACAGTTATAAAATGAAAAATACGGAATTATTACGTAACAAGACATTTAAGTGTTTTATTAATTTGAGGCAATGATTCAATAAGAAGTTACACGGTGTGGTAATAAATTGGAACTTTAAGCCGGATAACCTTATAAATTCCCAACTCCAGAACAAAATTTCGTCATTTCAAAGGGGCTTTGTATTCTTATTTCTTATATGACATAATATTCAGTTGACTGTAAAATTTTGCCGCTGAAATTCACAAACTAGGACGGCGTCGAAATGAAAATTAACAAAATTATTTCTCACTAATCCATGTGTGCCAATGTCGATCATAAACAAACGCAGAGAAATTTGAATTAAAAGGTTGTTTATTTAACATTTGGTTATACAATATTGATGTGTTGTGTCAAAAAAAAGTCCTTCCTGATAGTCTTCGTAATGGAAGTATCCTTGAAGCAAGAAGACCAAAACTTTGAAATTAATCGTTTTAATGAAACAATTTTATTGTGTGCTTCGGATACCACAGACAACGCATCGTTTACTCTAGATGTATTTTGACTGGCGGGATCGAATCACTTAAGTTACATAGAGATGATACATTATAAATTTGAATAACGAGCTCGAAGTTTTTGTATATCAAATGTAATTAGAAGTGACGTGGTTAATTCTTGTTTAATCCATGGCTCCAACGGGTATGAGCACGAAACACGGGATGCGGTGGCAGAGGGTCAAGTCAATTGACGTCGGGTTACATCCGGGCGCGATTCGCCGCGTCCCCGCGACCCCGCCCCCGCCCCCGCGCACGCACGTGTCCTATGCTAATTATCGTTCGTCTTACATCACCTGCGCCATTTATAACATTTTACTGAATTATCCAATTGCTAAAAAAGGCACCTATATAAAAAGACTTTCATGTTATGTAAAACTATTCACACTATTTAGTGCTTCGAATAGATTCGATTGTTTAAAATTCATTAAACGAAAGGTGTGACAATTTTTTTATTATGTTTCTAGTGTTAGGTACAACTCTTAGCTGGCAGATGGTCATAGTACTAAGTGATCTCGTTGTAGCAGACAACGGAACTTTAGATAAACCTAACTAGCTATATTCAATTGCTTAATAAATTGATGTTACATTCCGTCTACCAATACGTGCTTACACAATGCGAGGGATTGGTTTGAGACTAGCAATTTGAAATGAAAATAAAACACTATATTCATATATTATATGGCTTCATTCATAAATACATTTTGAACGCATTTTTCAACAACGTGGAAGCTTTGTTACGAACATATATTTTGACATTATTAAGGTTATTTCAAGGTGCATTAATTATTTTCTCGCACTTTCCAAACCTATATAGGTACGCTGAACATTTAAACTTAAATTACAAATTCATATAGAAAGTAGAATTTTTACAATGACGTCACGTCGGTACGCCTGATCACGATGTTGGAACGGCTAAGGTCTTGGTAAGTATCTACCACATATTTATTACATTTAGTCACCACCATCATCTAGCTATAATCGTTAACATCAGCGATAGGTTCAAATGACGGGTAGGTACTCGTACAAGCAGATTAGTTAGTTATATTAGTGTTGATGGTCGATGTTATACTAATCCAACATGATCATTGCCTTTCACGCAAATGCGTTTGTATTGAATGTGAGTAGGTTCTTCAGATCCAAAACGACATTGAGGTATAATTATACAATACATGTAACGAGTCAACGCGAGTCGCTTATGTCATTCTAGTGGTACACTATCCGAGTAGCCATTGAATCGAAGTTGTCATCTTGATGTTATGTTATTCATTAACCTGTTTAATGTTACCACGATGCCAATCGAAATCAGCGTAGTATTGGAACTTTAGCTGTTGGTAGGCAATCATAAATCGATTCAGTCAAAAATATTGCCTAACATCGGTGATCGAATACGAACTTAAAATGATAAATAATAAAAAATATGAATCAAAGTATGGTAGCTCACACAGCTCACATGCACGCTGCTGTGCAGGTTACTGCTGATGGCGGGCAGGTCGGGCTTGCGGTCCGTCTTCTTGGCCTGTCGCTTGGCCTTGCCTTCAAGGAAACGCTTCTGCAGCGCGCTCGTCTCCAAGTTTTGTTGTTCGCACGCGCCGCTGAACGACTGGTCGAATCTCGGCACGCATTCCGACTGCCGGCGCCGGTACGTCTCTATTCTTCTCCTGATAACAAATATAATAATTGAATAAAAACAGCTATACAAATGTTGCTATGTGGTAATTAAACATAAAAAAATTCAATTACACAAAAGCAACGATAATTTAGGATGTAGGTAACTATCGTGGCTTTTGTCTCTCATAATATTCGACCTCTCGTAACATTAACATTAACATTAGGAACGAGTATTGTAATGTTTCGGATAAATAAATTTATCACATTCATTTAATCTCAGTCTATATTAAGAACATCCGCTTTTATTGCGAACTACTCAATGTCGTAATTATGATAAATTCCCATATGGATAGCGGAAAAAACAAAAAATTTGCTTTTAAGAAAAATTTTGTGATTGACAACAACAATTGAGTCGGTTTTTTTTCTGTGCAAACTCGTCATGCAAAACCGGATAATTTTTTACTACGAATTCGTATATCTCTATAATGGACAATATAAAATAAACTTTAATCATATTTTGAAATTGTCTCAGTTTTTACTATGCATTAAAAGGATTCCAGTTAAGAGATTATATAAAATAAAAAAAGAAGAAAATCATACAAATATTGTTAGAAAAATTTACGTATTTTTTTGGAACGGCTGAAGTTTTTGTATGCTATTCATGAACTGCTACGATCATCACGTAATTAAAACGACTCGCACTTACTCGCAGTTCAAATTAATTACGCATTAACATTAGAATGAAATCATCTAAAGAGTTATATTTTTTTAATAAAAAACAGCTCCCACCGTCTAACAAAGCAAAGGTATTTATTATAATCTATTCAATATGAATCTTTTTTAAACAATTAATTTGCGCCACATGCATGAATTGTAAGCAACTTGTGTTGCGTGTGTGTAAAGGCGACAATGATGTTAAGAAAGTAAGAGGTACCTACATAGTTAGCATCGAACAGATTGTTGATATTACGTCATAACTAATCAGAAGCGTCGCAGTGCGACACGGCTCTCTTACCTCTACTTATAACCAGGTGAGGCACTCGGTAGGTGCAACAAACAAATAACAACAGTATTCCGAGTGATGCCCAGTGAGCCGCGACTCCGACGCGGTCACCTTGAGCGAATGTTAACGCAAACACTTTGTGTGCCACCTAAAGAATATAATTATATTTTATTTATCTATTCATACAGATATCTCAGAAACGAAGCAGTTACGATCGATTTTAGGTCTTAAGCATCGTATTTGATCACAACGCCAATTGCTCTGATAGATTTTCATTTTCGTAATTAAATTAAAGCAAAATGCGTGTTTAATTTTAATGTAAATAAGCTAAACACTAAGGTTCCCGATAAAATCGTTTGACTTTGTTTGACATTAATAAAACGTTTTTGTCGCGACCGACTCATATTTAATTTAACCAAATATAAAAAATACATTATTGAGCTAACAATATAACAATCACGTTATTAGCTTACTTTTTATCACTTAAAATATTCGAAAATGAGTTATCTATGTATGCAGTAAAGATTTAATTTATTGAGCAATTCAAAAAGTCTTGTGTGAATTTATCTTTACGACAACAATCAGTTCTCTGTATGCAAAAACACCGATTAGTTCAAAACTTCCAATTCTTCATTGAATGCTGAAGACCTGATTTGTTATTGGGACATTTGTTGCATCACTATCGAAATTTATCCGACTCCTGTAGCCCGAGGAAATAACATATTCCTTGATTGGTTCATGTCAGACACGTGCTAGGACATTATACGGCTACCTATTTTGGGACAACGTTGATTCGGCCGCGTGAATATATCAAAGGAATAAATTGAATTTCTCCTTTCAATAATTACTGATAGGTGTCGATACTGTGTCAATATTTCAAAATGATACAAGCAAAAAATTGGTTTTGCCAGTCCTATAACCACAACATGAAACCTAAGGTAGCAAGTATAAAATTATATTTCCCGTTATTTACATAAAATTTTGATAATCTTTATAGATATATTATACAGTTTTTTCCCACCATTGTTACGAACACTAACTGTACAATACTTCCTGGATGATTGTTTGAATAGACTCAAATTAAATTCTTTCATAAATACATATAATCTTGTCATAGTATTCCAAATTTTATCACCGCCGATCACGTTTATTCATCCTTTCATTCATTCATAGACGTAAGGGATTATGTTAGGTTCTTTGTAAATATGTAACATCAACCAATCAGATGATTTGTAGTCGTTTCGTTCGATTCATCGCACATATTCAAACACTGAAGAAAAAAAATCTAATTACTTATAAGACAATCTGCAGTTCTAAATAAAATCTAGTTTTTACCTCACTTTCATCCGTCACCCGCCACGCAACAAAGGCTGCACCGAAGTGTGTAATATTGTTAGGTAAGGTTTTCGGTTAGTAGACATGATTACATAACCAGTTTGTATCAGACGAACACGTCACCCGATATTTCGAACACGATATCAGCGACGCTCGCAGCGGAGCTACGGACGTGGAACTGTTTCAATGTGTTATCGAGTGCAGTTAACGTAGCCACTTATCACATCATTTTATATTTCACCTTTAGTTCAATAGCGAATATGAACAACGATTACTACCGATCGAGAGCATAGCAGTCGCGTAGAGACTTGTACCGGATTTAAGGGCCGCATAGTTGCCTTACACATACATATTAATATTATATATGCACATATGCAGGCCGCTAAATGGTTATCCTCTCAATTTAAGGTACATTCGATTCTGCAATTGCCAAAGACGCTGTCAATAATGAATGGTATCATTGGACCATGGCAATTACACGGAGTTCCCTCGTCGTTACTTTCTACGCATGCTATCTACACTTTTGAAGGAAGGAACGAGAGAACAGATTAATCACCGATCGGAAAAACAGCCCTTATGTAACGGAACGGAAAATTATTATATGAAACCACGATCAAGGTCAGTAACCCGTAAGGCAGCTATCCTGTCGACGGTCATTGATCAACTAAATCTGGCTTTATCTATAAAAATATCCATCAGCCATTCTATGAAAATACTACCAATTTATCTTTTAATTTTTTATAATTGATATTAAATAAATCTCTTAAATCCACATAGTTATGTATAAAAATCGAAATCTATGAAAGAAAACAGCGACACTACATAAGATACCTATGTACAATAGCTTAAGGTTCGCTTCAGAATCTCAGGTCAGACGATATCCGCATCCACGCGTATTGTAATTACAAGTAGATAGTAGTACATACTACTTATACAGTGAAAATGCGTCGTGCGCTATTACATATCCATGTGGCACTTTCCCTTAGCGAGAACGCACGTAGCGGCCAAATCATATTGTACTTAACACAATAATTTTAAAATATTTCATCTATGAAATTTATGAAAATTGTGTGGTCCAGGGTTTTGTATGAAACAAATATATCAATTTCCGTTAATTAACTAAATGACTGTATATAAATGACTGTATGATGTATTGTAATTGACTCCGCTTGATACACACATACATATCATCACGCCAGGTCCCTAACGGGGTATGCAGAAAGCAGCGAGTGCCAAATATCTCTGTCCTTAAAAACATATTTGGCACTCCGCTTCATATTAAGGCAAAATAGGTTGTTCACCTTATACACCATGACATGATTCTTGGAGAGTTCCAAAGTTATCTCTCAATGGACTATGATCTAGTTGATAGATCACTAAGGTGATTTAATTAATTCGAACTGATTTTGCTAACTTCAAGCACGAGTGTAACAAGGCACTTTCACCGCAACTCCAATCAAACCACCTCACAGGTTCTAATGTAACGTCCCTGTTTAATAAGTAACCGTGTACATTCCAGTACAAAACTAGAAATGTGAAAGGAGCCAGTCAATCGATTCAAATGAATTAGTAAAGCAAAAGTTCTTCTGTTTACGTAAACATTTTCATTCATCCTTATCTATTCGAGTAGACGATATTCCTTATGAATTTTCTTCACAGGAAACGGTGGCCTCGATTCTTTTATGGTCATTGAGGTCAAATTGTACTGGAATATATTCATATCCATTTCAGGCAAAAACAAATGTATCTAAAAAAAGCTTATTATAGAGCAAGTACATGTATTATTATGGGGAATGTACCAAACTCTGTTAATCATCGTATTAAGAAAAATATCAATATAAATAGTATGATAGTAAATAGCATGGCAAAGAGTGGCGAAGCCTAAGGGCCTGCATCGTGCACGCGGGGGTATGGCACAGCGCGATTCACTGTAGGCTCGTACTCGTAGGTGTGTTTTTGTTTAGTTCATTGACCAGGCGATGCGGCGTCGCGCTACGCAAACAACGCCTTCGATAACTCCCGATTGTATGTCACGCAATGTCACTGACACCACAAAGTTATGGCCCAGGTACCTCAACTGATACCTGCTTCTTTGATATTCCTCAAAACTAGTTTATATGAATTTACACTTTTGATATGAATTACGCGTAAACCTTGTAAGTGGCCTTATATATAAATTGTAAAGTGCTCAGTCATTAATGCGGTTCAGTGAAAGGTTAATATTTAACATATAAAGAAATATCTATGTTCCATAATTATATTCACACTAGCTGTGCCTGCGGCTTCTTCAGCGTGGAGATCAATATTTTCCGCTTTGTGCAACATTTGTCATAGCTGCTCCACACCTATTAGTCATAGCGTGATGGTATATAGCCTACAGCCTTCCTCAATAAATGGACTATTAAAAAAAAAAAGAATTTTTCAATTCGAACCAATAGTTCCTGAGATGAGCGCGTTCAACCAAACAAACTCTTCAGCTTATAATATTGGTATGGTATAGAAGTATAGATATACATAGATAATAAGGTATGTTACAATTCTGACCACACGAATGAAAGCTTAGCTCGTTTTTAAACCAAGAGCACCACGGCAGATCTTATCTCTATTCCATATTTCAACGCTTTCTCTCCTTAGACATAAAATGTGCCACACGTAAAAAAACGCTCCAATATATATAAGTCGTGTCGTGTATTTGTCGAATAAAATTTTTGATAAGAGTAACGTGTTGCGAATGAAATGTTAAAATTATGAAATGGTGGTACTGCTGATAATACATATTTGTATTTTATTACGAAACGTTAGATGTGTATGTGATAATCGTTGATAACAGTTTAGTTATACGTAACGCGACGAAATCGTAGATTCTAATTCTAGCCGTGGGTTTAATTATATTATCATATCTACCTTATTAATGGAGGGATAGGCTTAGACATGCAATAAATATAGTTTCTGCACATCACAAAGGCATACCAACAACATTTTACCTATGTGCATTACTTCGAAATGGTCAATATTCGTATTATTTTCATTTTGGATAAGTAAAAAGGCACGCCCAAATCCGGCAAAGTTGTGTATGTAGTTAATTTTTTTTTCAATTTCACAAGGGTCGTAATGTGACAGTTTCTACCAAGTGTAGTTGACGTGCTTAAATGCCAAATGTAGTTTTCTCAGTGCACCCGGTACAATCCGGTAATTTTTATCTTCCGAACTCGTATCGATCAGTAAGACCAACAACTACAGACTATGACGTGATTTCCGCCCTTAAGGAAATGGAAGCATGTATCTGTGTCAGACAATCGAGGAAATGTTAAACTTTATTTAATCAACCTTGATCAACCATCCGCGATCATTGCAAGAGGACGGTAAAGTATGCAAATCAACACGGTATAGAGGTTTTGTCCCTCAATCACTTAATTTATTAATACCATGTTAATATCCTTTATGTTAATACCACAATCAAAGAGTGCTGGCGCCCTCGTAATGAATCGCCACAAAATGATGTTAAGCCAGGTTTGATTTTAAAAAGGCGCTTTTTGTGTTTAATTTAGTTTTCTTAGGACCATTCACTCTTTCATTGAAGTTCTAAAATCTGGAACCCTTACTATGGACAATAGGACTGGGTTTATTGGAAATTTAGATGGTATTCAATATTCTGAAACTGCTTCTTAATGAATAGACTTTTAACATTGAATTAATAATTGCATATAATAACGAAAATTTGGCACATGAAATACTTAAAAAAATGTTGGTGCAGATGATGGATAGATGTTACTTTCAGGTTGTCGAAAAAAAATTATATCAGTGCATGCATATCGTTTTGATATTTTGTTTTCCTCAAGTACTCAAAGTCTCTTTCGATGCTTATGGATGCTAAATATATTGTATGAGCACCTCGCCTTAAACTACAGAAACCCCAAGAAGGAAAAGTTCAATTGTTACTAACAATGTCACAGAAATTAGTGCTGTTACTAACTGTGATTGAATGGTCCAATTGGAAATCCAATCTGATTATTTCATTTACCTTAACAGTATAAACGCAATAGAATATTTTGAAAGTAAATACATCAAGGTTTTCCTACTAAATAGACAAAAGCGAATGCCCCTTCACATCACGTTCCCATCATAGTTGACATTGAATCATTGTTCAAATATCAAACAAATTTGCATAAATAAAACTTCATCAATGAGTCCAGTACACAAAAGTAACTACATATATGATCGCCTTATTCTAGTGGAATTAATAAATAATGGCATTTTAAAAATCAAATATACATAAATAGATCTCATTATAGATAACCACCATAGCCTTAATAGTATTACTCGAAAATAAAGGAATGTGTACTCTCTGTAACAGTACACACATTATAATTTAAAGGACAACTGAATTTGTCAAAGAGTTTAAGTCTAATTATAACTATCCATTGAGCACCTGCATCATTATTTTAGTTCTGCTTGAAGGACCCAGATATGATTTACATGAGGGCAATGGAATTAATGAAAATAAAATTTTTATCTGTATATATATTTATGATCTGTACTTTAAAGTATGAGTATACCATCTCAAACATAAGAAGATATCGCTGCTTTTCATGAATACTCGCACAATCCAAAACTCACATTTTACACGGTAGCCATTTGAAAATAAAACAATATTGTAAAAAATAACCAATCAGAAAACGACATTTTTACGCGACATTATGCCGGTTTTGCCTTTATGAATATGTGTCTTACTGAGTATGAAATAAGCAATATTTGGATTTATTTGTGTTGTAAACTGGTATTTTCAAAATTTTTAATTGTGTGAGTATTCATGAAAAGCAGCGATTTGTGTGTGCAGCACATTTGTTTGTTCTGTGTCTGGGTGCAATGAAAACATTTATATAATTGCTATATTGTATGTATGTATGTAGTTTATCAAGTGTCCGGTCACCATAACACAGGCATTAAATTGCCTTATTTGGGATCAGACGGCCGTGTGTGGAATTGTCCCCAGTTATTTATTTATCTAAAGCTCGGTTGTGATGAGATAAATTATTTGTTCATCTACATAAGTATCATAACTATTGTATGTGTATGCTTATCAGCTTATTGCATATACAAACTCGATTAATATTATGTACTTGTGAAATATTGGTAAATTGTAATGATTATGTATCTTGTTCTACCTACATATTAATATGTAAACCCTGCGGAAGAGCAGAGCCTGCTAACACAAGCATATTGTTGCTTAAAAGGAGGCTCTGGCTACTTATATT
>DWGJ01005169.1:0-10693 GCA_018246895.1 Aspitha aspitha aspitha
CCCTCCGTGCACCACTGCAGTACTTATACTCTCGTATGTGTATGCGTGTGTGTGTTTGTGTGTATACATGTGTGTACAGGTGCAGTACGATGTAATGTTGTTCAGTTTTATACCACGTTCTGTAGATTTTGTCTCACGCGACCGCTATTGTGACTTATTCGGTATGAACTATCGCTTGGATGCGTGATGATGTCTTTATAATCTGTACAAAAGTGATTATCATGTCGCTTTCTACTTATTCCGATTAGTATAAACAATATATTTAGATGTTGGAAACAATTGAGTTTTAGTTGCTAGTGCTTAGCAAAATAATTTAATGTATGTATGTCTTGCAGTAGATATATGTATATTAATTAATTATGATTTAATATTATCGGATTTTTTTGTCTCAAGTACACTTAAAGTTTTATTAGGCATGATTCCGATTTATAGAGTCCACTTTTTTCCCTACATGTTTCTTCATTATGCCCGTCGAAATGGCGATGTGTATTATTATAATAATTATGAGTGAATTTAATTCGTAGACTACAATGTCTTCTCTCATTAACTAATTAACAAATTATATCAGTTTGCGAAGCGAATACAGAGACTCGAACAAATGAAAATCACTACAAGCAGAATAACCATTCTGATGGATGGATATTCTTCCCACATTTAATTAAAATTATCATTGTATGTGTGTGTATGTGTGCGTGTGTGTGTGTGTGTATATATTCAACACTGCGGTGTCGTTTGTACAGGTGTGTCTGTATTGGTATTCGTTCAAATTTAAGTGCCTTTTATAAACAAGCAAAAATCGTTGGCCCCGCGCTGATATCACAATAGGCGTGCGTTTTCGTACGACGGATGCAATTATGAAGTCGAATAAATCATCTCGCAATTAACTTGGGAGCAACTGCCGTTCAATTATTCAAATGAAGATAATTTCAGTGGCTGCGATGTTTTGCTTACGCGTACTGCAGTACTGCATTACGCGTAATTGCAGCATGTATTTATGTATGTGTCTGACTAACTAGGCAATCAGTTTTATTTCGGTATAACGAGTAGGTACTTACCAATATGGTGAAATTATAATTACTCGAACATAATGCGATCATGGTTGTTACGACAAATGAGTCCCTCTAATATGCATAACACTACACATTTCATATCCCACTGTTTCCACAGCGTGAGGTGACCGTCGCTCTATGGGAGAGTCGTTCACCTCGCGCGCTCCTCCCGTCCGGAGTCTCCTCCGGTTGTTAATGTTCCACATTTTCCCGGATACAACGGTGGTGGTGTTGTTGTTGCGACGCTCCTACTGTGTGCGATCGTTATCTGTGTGCGTGCGTGTGTGTGTGTGTGTGTGTGTGTGTGTGTGTGTGTGTGTTTGTTGAACGTGACGCTGTACTAGCCCAACGGTTGGCAAAGTTTTCGTGGTCAGCGACCAGTTTTAATTAACAGCCCCTTTCCTGCAGTCCTATTACTAATGAACACTCACCAACTAATTCATATTAACATCCTATACCAACTGAATTCACAATAACAGTCCCTACAGCCCTGTCAGGAGTCTGTTACAGTTGTCCATGGGCGGCATCGGTCACCTGTGACTGTTGCCTGCTCGTTTGCTCTATTCCAATAAAAAAAGAACCTGTTAGCACGGACCATAATGCAGGTATAATAAACGTAACCTGTAATAATCGAACTGAAATTTTTATCAATTAAAAACTCGATAGGAACTTACGTTTACGCTAAATTCGAAATCGTTCGCGGATCATATGTATTTTGGCCTCCGCCGACCCTAGGTTGGGAACCAGTGCTCCGGCCTCTTGTCGTTTATACGATGGTATTATTCGCCAAGAGGAAAACGTACCTCGAAATAGCGCCGCGTCGTTTGTGCGACGTCCGGCGGTTTTATTCACTTTTTGTCACTAGTACCTACCTACCTACTACGTACGTACTGTACGTACCGGCCGGGTTGCGTTTTTGTGGCACGCTCCGCTCGCTTACGGCTAGACGCTTTGTCATTTTTGGACGAGCGACCGCTTGTTCGCTCGCTCGCTCGATTTCCGGACGACGAGCGGCGAACGTCCGCCGTCCGTGCGAATGCAAAAAATCGTTTCACTATATTTCTATTCGGTTTGTATGCGTTACGTTTCATCGACCACCACCGCCGATGTTCTACATATTTATTTCGTTCGCTTGCTATCACAGTTCTGTTGCTTTGATGCTTTTACGGAAAACTTCAGATGCACGAAAACGTTGGTTGGAATTGAGAGATTTATTACAAATTGTCGCTTCTAGCCGAAGATTTTAGGAAAATATCTATAGAGTTAGTAATCAAAATCGACGTTTCTTGATTGAGACGAGACAATTGGAAATGCTCGAAGCGTTTAATTGGATTATACGCTCGTGTAATAGTAGTTACTATAAGACGTGATCGTTGCTTGGGTTCGTGTTGCTTCAACTACTATCTATACTTAAACTTATAATATTATAAAGCTGAAGAGTTTGTTTGTTTGGCTGAACGCGCTAAACTCAAGAACTACTGATTTGAATCGAAAAACTATTTATGGGTTGAATAGTCCTTTTAGTCAGGAAGGCTTTAGGCTATATAAAATCACGCTATGGCCAATAGGAGCGGAGCAGCGACGAAAAAGCGTCCCTTTGTTCCTCCGTTTTCCGTGTAATTCTTTACTATACTCGATTTACTAGTAGTAATCATAGCGTGACGTTCTTAAAATAGTGTTTTAATAGATTGTTTTCCAATTAACGCGGGTAAAACCTTGAGGCACAGCCTAGTATTGCGATACGAACGCGGCGCGCTGTAGAACAAACACAATCACGTACACTTATCGGCGCATTATTGTTGCGCAATTCCCGCCGTCAATAAATACCACACGTGTCGGTTATCTCTCGCGCCGCTGTGCGTTCGAGAACGTTCGCCGCGACCGCGCGCCCGATTGCTGTACGCGCGCCTCACATACAATACAAACGACGCCGACGAAACTCCGACTGACTCTGCCTGGCGGTCGGTCGGTCGGTCGGTCGGGTTCACCGCGCGACACCGACACGACCATTGCCAACCCCGCCGCGGCGTGCACCGCTCGTAAATTGCGTTTTCACCGCTCACCGTGTCCAATTTATTCCGAGAGATCGATATACGAGTAGGTATTATATTTATGTGCGCCCACTGCTTTGTACCGCACCGGCTCTTACCTGAGCCTAGTGTCGAGCCGCTGACGTCATCGCACGTGGCGCGCGGGACGTTTCGCGTTGTGCGTGTTTGTGTGTGTGCGCGCGCGCGTGTGTATATATGCATGATGTGTATGTGAATGTGTGCGCGCGATTATATGGAATTCAGTGATTACGCCAGCTACTTACGTACGAGCCGGTGCGACCACCCGACCGGTAATAATAATAATTAGCCGCGCCACATTATTGTTATTCGTAGCGGCCGCTGGACGCTCGCGACCGCACTGTGTAATGTGCCCGGCGTCGCAGACAGATAGAACGCGCCTCGCGACCGGACCGGACCGGAGTCGCCGCGTCCACCTATTGTCGCCATTATTACGTGAAAAGGAAACCTAACCATTGTGCTGCACTGTTACTGTGTGTGCGTATTTATCTATCTATCTACCCGGCCGGCGGTGGCCTCTCTAGTGTTGTGAATGGATTGTTCTAGCGAGCGCCGCGTCGGGAGCGGGACTCGTCGGGTAAGTCGACTGTGCGAACGTACATATTTATATGTATGTACATACTACATAGCTAGTAAACAAAGACGCGTTGGAACACCGTGCGAACGACGCTCCGTCGTCGGTCGTCGGGTCAGTAAACGGTTGAGAATTACGCCTTCGCTACACGATATTTAATTAATCGGCCGTTTGAAACGGACGTTTGTAAACCAAGGGCATGTGACATGAAGTTTGGCATAAAACAACTGTCTGCACTGTTGCGAACCGCCGTCCAATACCAGTGTATTAGATGTTTTATGGTAGCGCACAATGTATGGTAGTGGAAGGTATGAAAGTGTAGTATATATAGGATGACCTTGTAGCTGCGGATCGATCACGTGTTCGCGCCGAGTTGTGTTTATTTTTCCATTAATCCGATTTTATGGTTAGCCGGTAAGGCCGTTACCCTGCGTGCGAATACTTATATTACTGCAACATAAATATCGTTATGTTGTCGCTCGCTTTTGTTGTATTTAACGACTCTGTTAGATATTGTATAATTTTGATGCGAAAGGACGTCGAGGAGAAATTGTGACTTGCCTTTTACGATAATATCTATATCCATACATATAATAAAACTGTAGAACAGTTCAATTCTGTACATTGAATGAAAACTAAAAAATATAACGCGAGGGCTCTTCATACAAGTAACAGAAGCCAAAAAAAAATCGTTTTGAAATTTTTGTTTGTCTGTCCGTTATCCGGCTTTCACGCTAACACTACTGGACGGATTTGGATGAAACTTCTTTTCGTTTGCGTTTAAATATCAGCCGTTTCGTTTATACACACGCCACGCTTGCGTCGCACGGAATTCGCATTAAATTCTAATCTCTATCATAGCCTCTCCTCCCAAGAACGTTGTGAGTAAACAGTCAAAATATATCAAAAATCCTTCGCGATATGATGATGCTAATGTTTTTTTACGTACATTGTAACGAGTGTAATGAATATATTTTTATTGATTAATGTGTTCTAGAATAAGAAAACTTTAAGTAATTAATTACATAACAAAACGTGAGTTGCTTCTAGAATTGCTGCTGTATTGTTTTATTGCGTTTATATTAAATACGAATTATAATCAACTATAACGGTAATCTCGATAAAAATGTTTAATTTAGATCGTGACTGATATAAATAAGATCGGCTGATGTATGGTTTCAAGTTTCATAATCATTTAATTCGCCTTAAATAATTTTGGTAATATGAAAATATTTTTAAACATTTGTATTAGCAAGTTAAAAATTTCGTCGGTAGAAAAATACGAGTATATTAAGCAACCGATCCTTTGAATCATAGAGAAGCTGAATTATTTCCTTAATTGCACTTTTCGGATATTGCGTCTCTTTGTTCAAACGTGTGGAATACATGATCGCTGCTTTTCATGAATACTCGTACAAATCAAAATTTTATAAAATAAAATACTGGTTTATTAACACAAATAAATCCAAAATATTCCTTGTTTTCATACTCAGTAATGCTCACATTCATAACAGCAAAACCGGCATAATGGCGCGCAAAAATGTCGTTTTGTGTTTGATTGTATTCTACTATATTGATTTATTTTGTTTATTTTCAAATGGCTACCCTGTAAAATGTGGATTTTGGATTGTGCGAGTATTCATGAAAAGCAGCGATTATGTAAATGTACTCTGCGTTGAATAAGTCTTGTTAAAATCTACACACATCGCGAGCAAACAGCGTGCATCGCGACTCTTATCGGTCTTCGACCTCCGTTTCATAATCCACTCGCAAGCGAGAATTCTCTGTTTCGCTGAGAACGTGCTGCATTCTTCAATATTAAATGAGTATCGCTCTCTGGATGCGCGTACAATGGATATATGTTTACGTTTACTCCTCCAGTGCATGACCAATAACGTTGTGTGTCTTATTTTGATCGATATTGGTAGCTGGAGTGGAGTGGGCGGATTGCGTTGGGCGATCGCTCGATTCCACGATAGCGAAGCGAGCGGATGGACCATTCAATCGTACCACTGACATAAATCCTCTGGAACGGCCAATGTGTTCGAACGGCCAATGGCGTGTGCGATTTATGTATGAAATGGTGGCTTCATACAATCGCACCGGTCGTAACTTAGCCACGGCGCGGGGGAGGGGTGGATAAGGGTGAACTGGTGCTGAAAGGCTCGCGATAAGTTTCCTCAAATTTTAGATCATTCAATTTAGTGAAATTATTCATATAAATCATGCGGAATATGACACTGCAGTTCGTCTCGATAGAACGCAGTGAGCTTTAGATATTTCAACGAAAAATCTGATATATTTGGGATTTGCTTGTGTTTTTTTATGTGACGTCTCCGATGAAATGTGAAAAAAACGTTAATTCAAAATCTGAACGACGACAACAGTGCGCCACCTCTCTCGGGTTCGACTGGACCAATTTTGAAATACGCTGTATAAGTGTATCTACACAAAACGTTGCAACAAAAAGGATCAAGCGCTTTTGGTTGATCAGAATAATGAACGTGCCGACATTTTATATACGAGTAGGTATGGAGATCGATAAATATGAATTACGAAGCAAAACTTTTGTGTGTATTTGTCTAGTTTCTCCTCAAACAGTTATTATTACATGACGACACTTATAAGTCTTATAACTTACGACGCAATTCATTTCAACTCTCGAGATAACTTTGTGTTTGAGCTGTATGGAACTTTCTCGCGCTCGCCGCGTGCTATGTACTCACACATGCGCACACTGTAATTCTTATTACACTTCCGTTGTATAACAAAGTCGTGAATGAGAGATATAGGTATATCTATCTCTCTCTTCCGTCATAGACGTTTACGTGTCTGAATAAATTGTGCGTGAATAGTGTTTTTATTTGTTGAATTACATAAAAAGTTATATAGTTTGTTGAATTTTTTTTTCTTCCCTAGAATAGATAAAATTTATGGACTATATTCTTCTTACCTAGAATAGATAAAATTTATGGACCATCCAAACTTTCCATAAAGACGTGTACAATAAATAAGTTTATTCGATGAAATGGTTTAAATGACCTTGGTATGACGTTGCCTTTGTCGGGATACGAATAAAGGTTAAGAGTTTAATGTGCGTGGAATTAAAGTTGGCTAGCGGCACGACAACAATAATATTATAGCAGTAATTAAAAACATTAAGTATTGTTATTTTATATTCAACTCGCGGTACAACTTCTTACTTATTTTAAAAGTCTTCATTAGTCTTAACGCTACTTATAAACGTAAAATTTTATTACACATTTCATTTTCTTAAAAATTAGGGCAATATTGTTAATCTCCTTATAAATAATGCTCGGTATTCAAATGCGGGAGGGTTATGAAACGTATAACTTTCTAATAACAAGTTAAATTAAACTGTCTTAGAAATAAGCACAAATAATAATAAAAAAGGTAGATCATTTAACAACTTTAAACGTACGATTAAGTTATTTTTATTGGAAATCCATATTTGCCATTATCAAAATTTGAAAAAATTATGTTTTAGGTACCTACTTAATATAAATGGCAATTATTCTTTCAGCATTGTTACTTGTTTTTTAGTTTCATATATATTAACATGTTTATCATATATCTAAATAAAGGTAAATTAGATGTCACTAATTATAGTTATAAATACAACTAGTGGACCTGACCACGCGTTGCGAGTTGGATCAAATAATAGATATGTACAAAATTTCATTGAAATCGTTCGAATCGTTTCGGAGATTAGCGATAACGAACATCGTGACACGGGATTTGTATATATAAGAGATAAACATAGCTGGAGCTACGCGTTCTTGTAAATACCACCACACACTGTACTCGTTGACTACAGCACTTAACTATATTGTGCATTCAGTAAAACTACACGGACGAATGTTCGGTGGGTTCTCACGTGCCGCGTTTCCCGCCGTTCGCGATAAACAGGAACCGTGCTCGGGCACGATCTTGATTCGTGTCGTTTCAAACGTCTCTTTAGATATCGCATCACTAGTGTATTATTACGTTGTGATCGGACGTGTTTCATACATTATTACTATCGATAATGGATATGTCGAAACGACACGCGCGCGCCCCCCTTTGATTAGAAACCATGCATAATATCACCGTGCCGCGATGGCCACCAGACGGCTGATAAACTCACATAAGTATCTAAATATATACTTGTTGTTCGACCCTTTTTACTGGTCCACTGCTGGACCGGGTCTCCTATCAAAGCGACAGGGATTTCCGTAGTCTACCACGCTGGACAGGTGCGGATCGGTAGACTTCACACATCTCAGAAAACATTATGTGCTTATATTATAACATTTCTAAAGTGTGCAATTTTCCTCACGATGTTTTCCTTCACCGTTGACGATATATACTTACACATAGATAATTTTTATATCTGGACACAAAACAAATACTCGTATAGAATATGTTCTGGGTGGGAATCGTATCCAAACCACCCGCTGCAACGGTCAGGTTCACTAACGCGCGCGCGCATATACATAAAAAATAGCAATTCTTGTTATCTTCCAATCCGGTTTAGACTGTAACGAGATGCTTTTTCACCCATAGAAAAGAAAGCCACCGTTTCGTTGTCGACTCAAAACACTATTAACTGATACGAAAGCAGAACATTAAGATATACCACATTTAAATATCGAACATCAATTTCATTCGATAAACGAACCAAAGGAAATAACTTGTAACATTATGTCGCAGCACAAAACGAAATAGCGTACAAAGTATAACTAACATGATACATACACATGTACGGTAAGTTATCATAACATAAGTACAAACCGCACGTTTCAACGTCGACATCGCTTCGATTGCATTATTCGCTAGCACTCGCTAGCCGCGCGGATCGAACCGGCGATCTCGAAACGTGAGCCCTTTGACAATGGGCCCGCGGCGTGCCTACGTGTCGCTAATGTAATTAAATGGGAAATGTTTCGTCGGTGACGTCACCGCTAGTGCAAGCCTCTGCACCGGATAGAACTATGTATGTATTAACTCAACTAGCCGACCCGGCGAACTTCGTACCGCACAAATATTTCAATTTCATATTTCGGAGACGTTTTCGCAAACGCACATCGTGACACGGGATTTTTGTATATATAAGAGATATGTTGCCGACGACTAATAGCTATGTACCTATATAATAAAAAAAGTTTCATCCAAATCAGTTAAATAATTTTTAAGTTAAACCCGGTCAACAGACATACCGAAATATTTTTTTTTGCGTTTGAACTATCTGCGTGTACAGACATTGCGCTAATATAAGACATTATAGTCGGCTGTCGTGTTTTATAAATAGCGATTGGATGAATAAATCATGTTGTTAAAAAAAAATTGAGTTGCAATCGCGTTACATGAACGTGATTAACTTGTCGCACGTTAAAATCTCTACGAGACTCGTTTGTACAACCACACGCACACACACACAACACACACACACACACGCATACACACACAGCCGATTGCGCGCTCAGCATCAACTTTCTAACTCGACCACGCGACGGGGTGTATAGACATTCTCCGCACCTCTATTGGCATTGTTGTATTGTATCGCACCGTGAACAAGGAACGTATGTAGATATGCGAGCGAACCGACGCTTGCTTCTCTCGACCTACGACACTGTGATTTCCGTTGGTCCTTCAAATCGAATCCCACCGCGCCGTTCGTACCGGTATATACATACATACATACATATCGTCACGCCAGGTCCTTAACGGGGTAGGCTAAAAAGCAGCGAGTGCAAAAACTCTCTGTGCTCACAAACCTGCCGTGCTTCGTCTACATTCATCATTCTCTTCATGGCTCTCGACTGCCCCCATCAGTCAGTCCGTACCGGTGCCACCGTTAATTTGCCTTCCACCGCGGCGCGTCTGGGTTCGAAACGGGCACGCACCTCTGACTTGTTACGCGCGTTTTATAACTAAAAAATAGAAAATTTCATTGAAATCGGTTCAGCGGTTTCGGAGATTACGTCACTGTGACTTTCTTTGCGATCCTTGCGCACGGTATAATAACACAATATGGCGCTAACAGTATGTTCGTACTCTGTTATAATTACCTACCTGTTGTATAGATTAGGTAGGTATGTTTGTGTGGCGTGTCCGCCGCTGGACCTGTTCCGTGTGTATGTGTGTGTGTGTGTATAATGTAGGTGTGTGTAGCATAAGCGCGGATGCGATCTTACAGCTTTGTGGGTGTTTTTTGCATCCAAACCGTACGCATCGCGGCAGATGGCATTAGTTTGCACCGCTAAACGTAGTATAGTGACATACATATATCTGTATATCGTTATTTGTGTGTGTTTGTGTGTGTGTGTGTGTGTGTGTGTGTGTGTGTGTGTGTGTGTGTGTTGCGTAAAATACCTCTCTGTTTTAGAGAATTAATGGAGAACAAAGTCATTAAAGTGTTTCTAGGTAATAGCACATCAGTGCACTCGACAGAGAAACTCGTATAAACTGATCTTAATGTGTATGATATAATTCTCCTGTCGCAAAGCTCACACCACTCAACTGATACTTCTCACAATGAATAAAGTTCTCGTATATCTATAAATGTACAGAAGATAACATGTTACACTTCTGTTCTGTAACATAGATATAAAACATTCCCGGCTGTACCCACAGTGGTAGGCAGAGGGTAAGCATTTTCTGCGACTACTAACCAGACGAATCTTTTGCCCATTCTAATTTCATCAAGTTTCCGAAAGAATTAATTTTTTTTAAACAATTATGAATATTGAACTATTATACATAATAATAATGATAAAATTTAAATACGATATCGTTAATTTATTAAGGGTAGTGTTTAAACAAGTGACTGTAAATAAAATTTACTTTATACTATTTGTTTAATTTGTTTATTTTATAATACTATTTGTTTATAAAAAAAAATTTTTATGATGAATCTAGATCAAGCACGGCAGGTTTGTAAGGACAGAGATATTTGGCACTCGCTGCGCCCTGCCTACCCCGTTAGGGACCTGGCGTGA
>DWGJ01005170.1:0-10693 GCA_018246895.1 Aspitha aspitha aspitha
GACGGAGTGACGATCGGATTTGTAATATTAGTAGGGGTGTAACTCACTGAAAAAATGATTAAATTCGATCCAGTAATTTTGATGTCTCATCCACCCAGTCCCTCTATGGCACTACTGTCGGTAATTGAGTGTGTCATATCTGTAAGCTCTATGTTATATGTATCCTTGTAACGCAGAATAGAATGTATTTATACTATTTTAAAATTAAAGTTTAGCTTACATCAAAATATAAGAATGTTACTTAGGTGATTGCATTATCTGGGCAACAGATGATACTTATGGAATATTTGTCAACTTATCCTTACTTTTATAAACAGAAAGATCAAAAATTGCCTAATGGTGCTTAGTTTGGATTACAAATATTTTCATTATTTATTTACATGTGAATAAAGAAACAAATTATTATTATAAAATGCAACTGTAGCATAACAAATAAGACACGAATGACATTGTCGTGCTGTATTCGAAGATTTCAATAACTTTAATAAATATGCAAGCAAAGGCGAGGGCACGTAGCGCACCCGTAGCCCCGCAGCCCCGTAGCCTCGTAGCGACCTCAATCGTAGTCCGTACCACGATCGTAGTGACCTCGGCAACCGCGTAAAAAATGCATGTCCATTGTCGTTACATAAAGCTATCGTCGCACGAACGGCGTAGATTTAAAATGTATGAATCTCTAATGAGATTTGTGTCTGTACCGCAGGATTATCAGACTGGTTCATAAATAGATTTGGAGTCAGTTGATATTCGGATTTAATTTAATATTATCGATATATGATATGCCCTTATAAATTGATGGACGGACAATGTCAACACATTTTATTTATACGTATAGTAGGTATATGTATCATATAGTCTGATATCAAGCGCCCACTAAATAACGATGAACATTTACAGAAGAAAGTCTTGTCTGAAATTAGACCTTATGTAGGTATTTTAGTCTACACTATTCTAAATTAAAATCTGAAAGAAATTGGTACACAACAATAAATATAAGGTATCGGTATTACAAAAAAGTAATAAGTAGAAATAAAGTAAGAAGTAAATCATAATTACACATTATACAGAATTAATCTCATACATGTTATAATTTATTTACCATTTCTATACCGTATACGAAAGCAAATTATAAGGTATTGTAATAAAAAATCTGCTCCGCGAATTGTGAGAAAGGTTTATATAATAAGGTTGATATTGATCGTAGGTGTAAACTTCACTTAGCTTTGGCCTACTTGAAGTACTCTTGTGTCCTAGACCTAAGGACATTATGTTCATTGACGACGAGTTAGAAGGTTGATTTTGACTTCCGCGTTGTTACTTTAAGTAATATTCGACGTGGCGGTAATAGAACCCTACTTTATTTTAACTAAATACACTAAAAATACGACACGATCAAAGCGATGAATCATTGATCGACAACTTAGTTTAACTTTTGGTAAAGGCATCGAACTGAACGTGTGAATCATGAAACTCAATTTTCCCAAAGCCCGAAAATCTAGCTGGATTCACACAGTATATTTATTAAGCTGCGGCACAAGTTCGTAATAATATCTAACACGCCGTGGACACTGTACGTGACTTAGTTGCCATATTTGGAATTAAATCTTTCATAAACAAGCTTCGTGGACGAATACAAAAGACGCAAAGAAGCCTGAAACTGCGCAGTTCAAAGTTATAAAGACGTTTCAACGGGAAATATGTATACTGGAAAATTGAACACGGAAATAGTTGTTTGCAGAAGTTGTGAGCGCTTCAA
The DNA here is from genome assembly GCA_018246895.1 of Aspitha aspitha aspitha. NCBI lineage: Eukaryota > Metazoa > Arthropoda > Insecta > Lepidoptera > Hesperiidae > Aspitha > Aspitha aspitha. The sequence continues at coordinate 1,757 of DWGJ01005170.1, forward strand.
AGCGCGCTCTTTGTATTAGCTCGTTCACTTCTACACTAACAAAATCTGTCAAGTCATTACAAACGTCAGCGTCCTTTTACTAATTACAATAAATTAATGTTAAAAACAAACTTTTTAAAATTAAGCTTTTATTAAGGTTGTATTAGTTTTCGTATTCTCCTCGTTAAGCTCTTTCATTAGATACCCATACTGCGGTAGTACAGAAAAAATAACAAGTCCGCCATCTTGCATGATCCGCCATATTAGAATTTCTATGACGTCACATAGTTAAGCATTCATTGTCATCCAGATTAAGCGTGTAAACCAAATTTCACCATAAAGCATTAAAAATAAACATAAAATAGGCCATTTTATAGAGAACATTTCTTATTTGCTTGATACGAGAAGCGCCGTTTTAGTAATTGTAAGTTTTGTAAAATATTTTTTTGTAAATCAAACTCTTACAGTAAAGATTTTAAATAGGATTAATTACTTCAAACATGCGTTTCATTGGCTTATGGATCATTTTCGAAGTCTCAATTAATTGCATAAAATATGTCAAATATTTTTTAATAATGGTGTAGTGTAGAGGCGGAATCCACTCTATATTCTACAGCTGTTAGAGCCTTTCATTATTTTGCAAGTGCATTGAATTACACTTTGATGTTTGATATACTTATATAGGGGTGGAGGAGGGCGCATGCGCGGTCGCCACTAGCCCTTGAAACACTCATTAACGAGCAGTCTTTATCGTTCCACCGCGCTGGAATAAGTGTTTCCGTTAAGTTTTTGTTTAACTAACTTAACGGCATATCGGTTGATGTTCACTTGCCGTTATCCAGTTTACGCTTATTTAAGTATTCCTACAAAAATTACATCTTCATCGATTCCAATCGAATTACAGTTAAATTGATTTCAAAATATTAATAAAAATGGTAAAGTTTTATTATTATTTTCCTATACCTACGCCTTATTGTACCACTTCGCCTTAGTTACACGTTATATATGTTACAGTAATATTAATATTTTGAAAAGTTACTTAATTTAAGAGACAAAAATTGCGCATGGGTGAGAGATCCACAAGCTGTTTTAAATTAACGGAATATGTGGAAGTAGGTACATGTACGTCATAATTAACTTATTCGATGCTACGTTACAAACTAATAAATGAAGTTTAATAAAAGGTAATTAATTGTAACCAGTTTCCACCAGTGAATTCCTGGAATACTGGTCGTATTCCAGTTGTTTGGAGTCTGTTGTGTTTCATTCACGTATTTTAATTAATGTAAAGGAAACGTTACTACCTACGAAACGACAACGAAACGTTACTGTGTAATATGAGCTTACTTGCACTTTACTATAGTTTCACCTAATAAAATTTAACTGTCACTACGTTTACATGCAACCTTTACATGACGATTAAGGATTGATTTCTCTTATTACAATAACCGATTGTTTGATATTTACTTGATTCCTATTTTCACAATATGAAGAAATATCAAATATCATTTTTCTTTTATTCCTTTTATAAAATAATTTATTGCATAATTAAGACAATGCAACCACGGCACTGCATAATTTAAGTGCAACCTTTTTGTGGCAAACTTGAACGCGCTAACAACTTACAACAACGCGAACAACGCGTTACAAAGCAGCAACTCGAAAATGCGTGCGACTAGCGGTTCGGTGCTGGCGCTACGTACATATGTATACGGTAATAAGAAACTGACATTTTCAGGAATAATTCTATTATATTGCATGATTGTATTGATTCTAGAGTATGAGCCTAAAGATTTAAAATTAATGAGCACTGATTTTGAAGCTATCTTAAATACTTGCTTTACTTTTAGATGCTCTACGTCTGTATAAACTTATCTCTGTGTTTTCATAATATTTACGCATCCTGACCGCATATCTATTACCAACATTTTTTTAAATTTACAGTAGGTGCCAACACTTATTCGTTCGCAACGAGAACTAGTCACGAATTTATATAAATACATATATATAAAACATAATTTATTTGAATATGAATGAGTGGTATGATAAAACATCACTATTGTTTCAGGCACCATGGCGTCGCCTAAACTGCCATCGGTCGTAGTCAAATGACAATAACAAGAAAACAGGTAACGATCTTCCTATCATATTATTTTTTATAGTACAACTAGTAGACCTGACCATGCGTTGCCGTGGTTGTATATGTTAAATAATACATATATGTCAAAATCTCGTACCATGATGTTTGTCCGACTAAGTGTTGTCCTATAAGAAAACATTGATTTTGCAATAAAAAAATTAGACTATCAATTGAGATAAAAATCTCCTGTCTTTTAAGTTGAACCAAACAATAAATATCTAAAAATTTCATTGAAATCGGTTCAGTCGTTTCGGAGATTAGCGCAAACGAACATCGTGACACGGGAGTTTTATATTTATAAGAGAAAGAGATACGTACAAGGATAAGGAAGGATATGAGATTAAATGAGCATAAATGGAGTGAATAACTTGAAAATATATTATGTTAAACTTATTGTTATTGCGCAATCTAGAGAAAATTGGTATGGAAATGAATGAACATTGTTTGTTGTAATGCACGAGTAACGCTGTTGGTCGGTCCGCCAGAGTCGAGAGCGCTCATGAGACAGTCGTGCCATCGCCTGCTGGAGCATCAACACGCCGGCGGGGACGAGCCCCCGCTCTACTCACCCATCGATCAAATTTCAGGTAAACAAATACACTTTACATTAGAGCGGACACAAACACGGCTGCTATCCTTTTCATGACAGTATATCTACCTGAAGAGTATCGTCACAATTCATAACATTAAATGACTTAAATATAATTATCACAACAATAACCAACTTTTATTTTTATATAGAACCGTGACTCTAAAATATTTGAATATTACATGCTTCTGAGTTTGAGTTAATTTGACGAATATTAACGAATGTGTGATGAATAATATCTATGTCATTGAATGTCAATAATAGAAATATAATAAATATATCTGTTAAATAAAACCTAATGTTTCGGGTTCTCTATTTTCATTCATAACACAATATACCGAACATATTATAATATGTAGTAATTAAGAGCAAGTTCGGTTGCCTGTAGAAATATTTGTCTTATTTCGGCCGTGTTTGTTTCTCTCCTATTAAGTCGTTTCTTCCAATTATAATTCGTTTGCAAGTATTTTTATTACTGAATATAAGATTTGAACAACAAAATTCTTATATTTATAATAACAATATTTATGTCGTGATAAGAATCCTGAAAATTTTGGATACATATACATATATACCTACCTTAATAACACAATGGAAGTTTTTAAATTAATCAGAGCATAGAATAATTTAATGATATTTTGAGGTTAAATGAAATATAGGATAATTAGTAAGTTACTTTGCGCTTACGTTTTAGAAACGGTTGGCGGTGCTAAAACAAGAAAATGAGTGGTAGCTTATACTATTTGAGACGTTCATCAGGCTTAATGTTATCGTACAATCCCTAAAAAGTAAGTATATAATTATATAATTACTAATCCAATGGATAGTTGTAACTAGGGAGTCCACATTTAGTTAAACTACGTACCTACATTTAGTCAGGTACAAGCAACAACCATTAAATGGTTACATTACAAATTTCGTATATTATTTACAAATTACGAGTATGTTTGAATACTGTAATCCCTAACGACGTGCCTGATTGATTATATCATAGTATGTGTACCGCAATTCGTGCAATTGAAATATTTTCCCACTGGTTATTTTCTATTATTATAAGTGCTATTAAATAATAATAGGCGAAATTTTAAATATCAAATTAGGTAAAATTGTAACAGAGTTGGTCATAATATACATATTTACTGTATTTATTTGTTTGAGGCGTTCAAAATTGATTAGGGCACCGCTTGTCGTGGCCATTGGCGCTAATTAGCACTACTACGGTGGTGGTTCGATTTTATGCTAGGTAGGGGTTTCTCGCAGTTCGTAAAAACGAATCGACAACAGGATCATGTTTACCTCGTTCCCGAATTATTATTATTAAACTGCTCATGACAAGTGTGATATAGTTTGGAAACAACGGATTTAAACATACTTATTGCGAGAACTTGAATTAAATATTTAAAAAATCCTTGGATTGACAAAAACCTTCTTGTATTTTCATAAGGTCCTCGACATTAATGAGGATATAATGCCTGAACTTCGTCTCCACATGTATGGCAGTGGATAACCGAATGGAAATCAACAGCGATAGTTTTCCCTGAAGAGTGAGCCTTAGTCGCCGTAGGATTCTAGTTACTATCAATGGAATACGAAACAACCCCAATAAACGAGGAGTTTTGTGACAGTGGTACCTGATCATGTGGGCCGGGAGGCCGGCGGCAAGCTGACACGATATGCGCCGACGGAGGAGGACGAAGCAACACTCAGGGAACTTCTACTTAGGTACGTGTGACCCTAGAGAAATGTCGAAAAACATTAGCTTTCTGCCTTTACTATTGGCTTCATTGCATTGTCGATTCATGAAAATCTGTGTGTCGATGTGTCTATACATTTTTTCACCTTGGCTTAGTATCCGAAATATCTTTTATTACAGATATATAAAGGATGCGACTCGCGGTGCCTGATTCATCACTCACTTTCCCTTTCTCCATAACATCGGACCACAGCTCACCGTACAGTTGCGTACATTAGAATCGATGGCCATGACCTTACTGTCTTTCGTTATGACACCGTGTCGAGCACAGCGTTTTCGCTTAACACCTTAATTTATTTTAACCGACACTTCCGATTACATAACCTACCACTGAGTGAGAAGGGATCGCTTGCATGTTTGTGACCGTCATGTGTTTTAATTGTAGTATATTTATTAGTACGGCGTAATACAATTCTGATATTGTAATACTAATAGAAATTATTACGTCCATTATAAAGACAATTGATAGAATTCTCATAGTGTCGATTAGATATAGGTATTGACTTTTTTATTTTAAAACTTTTTCTTAACTTTGTAGCTCCCAATAATTTAGTGACGTTATCAAATAACGTTTACCTCTATTTCCCTGTTACTGTTATTCATACAATGGTTTTATAATTCATATAATTTTCGGTTAATTCAATTCTGTTATGTTTTAAGAATAGATATTACTGCTGCTGCTAGAAACCTACTGCAATAATTGAGAATCCGTATTAAATTACCTGTTTGTCCAAAGAATGCCAGTTAAAAGTTTTGAGAGAACCATGTAATATATACAAAAGGGAAGAGCACGGCACTTCTCTCGCCACTGTTGTGTGTGTAACAGTGGCTCGTGAACCTCGTGAGTGGGAGCCATTACCCGAGATCCAGTGCAGTGTTCCGCGCTAAGCAGTTTACGCCGTGCGCTCATGTTCCACTTGCGGGGTTAAGTTATAAAAAAAACGTTATATGTATATCACTTACTATTTGCGAAACGCATTTATGCTTTGCATTGTTGCTTTTTGTTGGTGCTGCAATGTGGAAGTCCTATTCGTATTACAAAAGAGTTTTGGTTTTGAATTTCAATATTACGTTTTACTTACCATTGTCGTTTTAAAAATCATTTACACAGTCTAATATTAACTAGTATTTGTCTATCGTCGCGGACAAATGACAAATTTAATTCATATGTCCAAACACTGCTTAAGTTTAAATAAAAAGTGATGAAACGTGCAGGACTACATACTACTTTCTATACAGCTCATTTATCTATAATAAGATAAAAAAAAAGAAAAATTTGCCTTTTCAATTCTGAAAAACACTTTGAATTTTAAATTTACTTATTAAATAGGTCAGCGAAATTTAACTCGTCCTACGGTCTTTGCCTACTACTGGAGCATCAAATTGCCTCGGGCTATGGAGCAATTTATATACGAGTAACTTTTTAGTCAGAGGTTTTGGTGCAGTAAGTGGTTTGCATATTACATCAGAAGTTCTTCAGCAATTAATAAAAATGACATGTCTGCTCCAATTCCTGTGATCACCACAGTTTTGATCATATTTGAAATTTGAAATCTCACGAACATCAGTGTACTGGTCAGGATATTCGTCACCCAGTAACAATGCCGTATCTTCATTAAATATACAATATTTCATTATCTAATGTACTAAATACGCGGTGTACAAACACTGAATAAGTTGAGGTCCTATTTAGCATCATTGATAAAATAAATACCTGTATGTATGTAGGTATAAGTTGATACGTATTAAATTTTCTAATCTAGGTCCAAGGTCACTCAGATGATCTGGCTATTAATATTAGATACAAGTGTAGATTATATTAAACTTCATTCGTAAAATCACAATACAGATAATGTACCAAAACAAAGTATTATACACTTGACTGGTCAATATAACACTAGTTATCACGTTGAAATCATTTTTTTATAATAGGTATAGCATTAGTTCGATCTTTATGGTAATACATTTAGCGAACGATATTTTTCTAATATCTGCAACTGTGTATTTACCGTTTTATTTAGTATTTAGTCTGCAATAATAGAATCAAATCGGAACGTTGTACACCACTCTGCATTGCACAAATAAAATGCATTATAATACAATACAAGACAATTTTTAAAGTATATCGAGAGCTTCTAGGGAACTTCGTAAACTTCACAGTGGAGAACTATTAGCACAATTCTAAAGCGCACTGAGCAATAAGAGGCTCTCATTACCTATCTTCTTGACATTTAAACGTTTCTTTGATAAAGCGGAAAACATCTTGAACAATCTTTGACTAGCCAAGGGACACTCAAGCTACTAGCTAATTTGTCTACATAGCAAAATTTTAATTTCATTATTATTGATTGTACTTGCAGATTGTACGTGATAATAATCAATCGTTATTTATATTAAAATAGCAGTAAAGATGACAATATTATGAGTCCCCTGCTCATATCTACGTGTACTACCTACAACGTTTATCGACTTGAAGGATAAGTCGTTTCTCCTCATAGCATGAATTGAAAACGTGCTCCTTTGGAATACTGCTTAAAAGCTCCTTGAAATACTAATATGCAACACAAAGTGATGTGAATTTACTTGGTGACTGTATATGCCTCCTTTGTATACAATTCTAGAAGTCAACTGAGTTAGATATATGTATAACAGTTTCTATACATAGTACCTACTAGCGTAGGATGAGCCTATAGTGGTGTTTTCTACCGGTAAACCCAAGGTGATCGTGTGAAAATAATAGGAAATGCTAGTAACGATTGGAAAATATTCCTTGAGAAAAAGAAAGAAATATACATTACTATGTATGTATTTAATCATTAATAGGTGATCCTAATTTTGTAAATGAACAATATAAATATTTACAATGGGCCGGACCATGTCGCGTCTAGGATGCCGCGGTCTTCGTATCGCTCTATTTTATTCTGAATAATAATTAAGTAATATATGTAGTGAAAGTTTATAGGTTAAGCAGTTCTGAAATTTTAGAAGTGGTGTCGTGCCCGGATATGTTATTTACGAGTTTGACACCTTTTCGTGTATGGCATGAACAATAGATACAAATATGTAATTCAAAAAGTTATTTATACGCGTATAATCATTTTACACAAGTTTCCACGAATCCATCCCCACTAAAAATCGTCTTCCGCCTCTACCTACCAGGCTACCAGGAATATTAGGTATCGCGTATATACATGTATGTATATGTACATAGCTACATGTATCTCGAAGAATGTTTAACCAGCAAACATGTTAAAAATGTAATGTTTGGTAGATTTGTTTATTAATCACTCCACATCTAGGGTTATGTAGTTCGGTAAATGTATATTTAAATAAGTTTCAATACCAATAAAAGAAGCTCAAATTGTGATTTTTTGCTCAAAATGTTCAAAAAATTCTATATACGAGTATACATTATAAACCAGAATGAACCGTTGTTACATTTTGAATGTACGAAACAGCTTTATAATAGATTTAAGAAATAGAATGGAACAGTACTCAATTCATTTAATTCCTAATAAGAATATTATTTAATAGAAAAAAAAATTATAACTATAAAAATTAACATTACATCACTAGCGAAATGATCTGTTTAATTTGATTGTAATCAAACGGTAATTGAAAGCTGTAGGCATAATTACCTACAGCTTTCATGAAAATGAAATACAAAACTGGTTGAAACATTTTGATATCAAATCTTGTAACTAAACTTCTTGATTCCTATTCTAATTTACGCACGCAATGAAATGCTCTCTTTGGTGCAGGTAAAATACGCATATTGTACAATAAAATGTATAATCATTTCACTCGTTTGACTTTTTCTTGTCCGGTATTATCTACATTCCTTTAAACGCACCGAGTTGTTTAATGTAAAAATGAATTTACCATTGTCTGTAACAACAATAGTTGAACTTGTACTCCCGTGACGATTTACAGTGAAACTGTTTTTTGTGATATTATCTACATTCCTTTAAACGCACCGAATTGTTTAATTTTGAAAACGTCGTGGGACACGTACCTACCTATGTATAAATAACCAGTAAAATAATGCATCGTACTGGCAAATATTTTCGTGATGTACATGTTTTTGAAAAATTTCCTCTTATTTAGTTACGTACATTAGATGTGACTCCCTATCCTTTTTTCATAATAGGTATATTACGAACTTACAAATAGATAACAGATATGAAGGTGCGAATAGGTTATTTTCTGTTCTGTTATTACGTAGGTACATATTAATAGGTACTTACAAAATTTCTTGGTTAAAAAGTAGTAGTATTTTAAACACACAAGGACAGGAAAAACAGACTTATTCTAATGTAAATATCTATTTTGACAGTCTTCAAAGACAGGTAAGCGTGATGAGCATGAATCTGTCGGCCAAGCTGGACGAGTTACAACGAGGCGACCGGCAACTGGAGACCACGGTCGCTCTCTGCGAGATCCGAACACAGCTACAGGAGCTCACCAAGAGTGTCG
>DWGJ01005171.1:0-10691 GCA_018246895.1 Aspitha aspitha aspitha
TTGTCCTGGGTGGGAATCGAACCCACGACCTCCGGTTTTGCAGTCAGGGTCTCTAACCACTCGACCACGAGGCCAGTGAATTGTTGAAATGTCGTGTGATTCACAATGTAGGGTCATTTTTATGAAAATCATGAATATCAGTTCTTATAGTACTGCTTTAAAAACATTACATTCTGCTTGAGATATTCTTAATTCATCAATAATATTGCACTGCAGTTGATCAAGATTTTTATTGTTCGAACGGTTGTACGATTAGCGTCGAAATAACTACCTAATCCTGTTATTTTTGCAATATCTCAAGATAACGTCAAGTCAAATGAGACAATAATATTTCACCTTTCTCTACTGTCTTATAAAATTATTTAACTCGCTTAGTTATACGTTTTATTATTATTATTGACAATATCTAACATACATAAATGGAAAATCCCAGAGATTCCAGAAGTAAGATTAACAGATAAATTTACTATTCTGTAGATAATCCTACAAATATAAAGATAAAACATAAATAAGTAAAACAATTTTATTAACCACATGCGTCATTATCTCAATACATAGAAGATGGAAAATATTAATTAATCCATTAACACTATGATATTAGCACCAAGTGAACAAAAATTAGTTCCTGATCGATTTTTTATAATCTAGTCTATCAACTATATTATTTGCAAACGAACGTATTCGAGATGTAATGTTTTCTGTGATGAACAAATCATAACCTAAAAAGTGATGATAAGCAAAAATTAATACATTGTTCTAACCAAACCCAATATTGAGGATGCGACCACCCTACATTTATTTCATTTCCATTCGGTTTCAAGCCAGCAGTTCTGCGACCCGAACAGGGTCAACAGTTGAATCTACTCCGTGAGGATTACCATAATTGATATTAATGTACTAGGAGAGGTTTAATTAAAACGGACGAAGTAAGACGCACTCGTAAATCGCGAGGCGCACTATTTAGGGCCGTTTTCACTCCCCAAATGGCTTTTACTGTATTTTTCCCGGCACTGTTGTGTAAAACCGGCCGCTGAGCAACGACGCTGTTGTGTTCAGTCGTTTCCTCGGATTTGCGTAACACGTTCTCCGTAGTCGTTTTTATGCCGCGTTCCTAATTTGAATTTGTGTTTTGAACTTTTTTCCAACTTCCGTCTCCACCAGCCTGTTCTGTTTGTCGGGTGTTGCTTTATTTAACATCATTAACGATTAAAGTGACAGTTTTTAAATTATTAACTAAATTCTGACACCTTTTCACAATTTTTTTAACTTTACTAATGTCGAAAATGTTGTATATTTGGATCGGGAAGCCACTGCTGCGATATATATGAAACTAACTTTAGCTATTAGTAAGACTAGACAATTAAAATAAAATTGTACAACTTAATTTATCCTAGAAAAATTTAATACAAAAAACCTTACTACCCAAATCCATGTTTGTCTTTATTACATCTTATTATTTGGCTTAATCCCATTTATTGAGTTAAAGACGAATAATTTTGAGGTGTTTCTATAAAAATATTATTTTGGCAATACGATGAGAGCATCAACAATAGCTGGTGAAAAATTAATCTACGGTGCATGGCGTACCGTTAAAGCCTCAGAAGCGAGCTTATCTGGTACGTATTATTCGCAAGTTCAGCGGAGAAGCCTAAAAATTCACAAGCTTTCAAACTCACTGCGCTTCTCAGCATATGTAATGTGTAATCCTTGAAGTTGTTTTACGAACTACGGCGTTAGTAATATCAGCTTACGTAGCTTCGGTCCCCGGTTCCCTCTTTAATATGCAAATATAGGTCAGGAACTGCTCCACTTAATCATGGAGGATCATATTAACTTGCCGTATTAAAGTGTTGATAGTATATTAGGGGCGTTAGTGGGTTCGGGCCGAATGGCAAACATTTGTGGAACTTGGAATGTTTGATTAAAACATTCTAATAATCTGGGCGCGGGACTCTTCATTGCCTCAAAATATACATGTACTCGTATAATAGTTTCATATTCGATGGAATAGAACTATAGCAAAATGTTTTTTAAACGCTGTCTTACCCGATTAGATGTCAATTTAGTTTCTCAAATATTTGCATACATATGTATGTGTCCGGGGTGGAAATGGAATCCACAACCATCGTCACTATTTTCCACAGATCCATACATCTATAGATATTATCGATAGATCAGTCAAATATATTTGAATTAGGATAATAAAACGATTGAAAATAAAAGCAGGCACAAAAAAATTGAAAAAACAAAAATGTTTCATTCGCGTCATAGCATTAACGAAGTGAAAACAAAATATGATGAAATGACGGCTTTGACGAAGCACGGCGTTCGAATCGCATCTACATATTTATATACCTGTATTGCTGTTATAGGGACCACTAGAAACAATTCCGCGGCGAGTTATTGCCTCGTAATTGTACGTATTCAAAGTGAACGTAAAGTTTGCCGAAAGGTGGCGTGATTGCTTCATAAAAGCCCGCGGTGCCCTAAAGGAGCAGTTACTTAGAATATTCACCTTTATACGAACATTACCGGTTTAAATGGCAAACAGTTATTGCTGTATCGAGTACCGCGTTGCTGTGATGGGGTTTCGCGTGTTCTATTTAGTTTGCCATTCGAGGAAATTGTTAAACTCTACACTTAAATATAGAGCTCGAATCCAGGTCTTTATATGGAAACTGTAACACTAAATTACCAACTACCCGTGGTAATTGGTCATGGTAAAGGAGACCAGTCGTGCCAAACTGTGTTGTTCTAACCGTTTCATTGTACCTACCATCTAGGTGATTTTACCAATACTACGGAAATTGAAATCTATGACCCTAACATATGCATAACATCACATGATGGCAAGTAAATACATAGTTAAAAAAGATATAATAGGTATTATTTTTATCGCTTAAATTTTCAATTTATTTTAATTTTAATAACATGGTAAGCTTTTGTACATACATACATACATACATACATACATACATACATACATACATACATACATACATACCTACTTACATACATACATATCGTAACGCCAGGTCCCTAACGGGGTAGACAGGGGTAGACAGAAAGCAGTGCCAAATATCTCTGTCCTTGCAAACCTTTCATGCTTCATCTACATTCATCATTATCTTCATGCATATATAATAAGCTTTTGTAAGCCAATTTAACGATGTTAATGTAATTCTATACCATTGACAAAAAGAACCATTCCCTTAATAATTAGCGTAAAAAATGTAATCAAATTCCAAATTCAAAACCAGTGTTGTAAATGTAGGTACGATTGCCACGATCTCGCGAATGCAAATTGTTGTATGTTGCCAGTATCTTTACACGGCGCACGATTTCGAAATAACAACGGCGGCACCGTAACAGCTAAAAGCCGCTTTCAAACTTCATATTTCTTTCAAGAACTCGCCGTAGCTGTCCGCGAAACGTCACCCCTAAAACGTTGACAGCCCAAAAAATGTTTTGCGTACGTAACTGCGGTGTGTTTAAAAGAATAAAAGCTGAACGCGGGACGGGGCCGGATGAACGAAAATAAAAAAGTCGTCAGCGTAAATCTTCGCATGTCTGCTAATAAAGGAAGCGAATCAGGCCCCCGTCGTCCTCCAGCCTTATTATTTTGACGCTAATATCGCCGGTTTTGTCAAAGGATGTACATATATTACATATATGTGCAATCGACTGGCCTCTTAGAGGAGTGGTAAAAGACATTGACTTTTAAAGCGATCGTGACTTCGATACGAAACCTATTTGTTAATAACACGTTTGCTATCGCTTTTCGATATTTATTAATGTAATCGAACGTAAAGTTGAAATTTTTTTACAGTCGACAATTATAATAAATTTATCCATTCAACTAATTTACTTAATGATTTTTTCGTGCTATTTTTCAGTACGCAGTCGTTTTAAGACGTAACTTGATGGTTATATAATATCTGTGGATTTTATGAATGAATGGGCGACACGGTACCATTACAGGGTACGTAGTTAGTACAATCAGGCGTCTGGAGCTTTCGCTTCTTAGTAGCTATTTTAACTCCAAGTCCGAGTTCCGAACTTGGGGGCAACGAAACTGCTCACGCGACTAACCCGCTTAAGTTCTAAACAATACTACTCATTATCGTATGTCGCGGGCTCTCAAACGTTAGTGGTGCGCGGCGGGTACAGGAACGTCTGTCGGTCTCACTCAAATTCGATTCGTGAAGTTCTCGACTGCCGTACGTGCGGTGTTTAGCGCAATCTAAGATCTTGTGAGACCGGCATGTTTCTACTGCACTAATCTCGAGTTAGTGTATATCTAAAGCTGAATGGAATTCTCTATCAGCGCCCAACGATTTGATAATATTGTCGTTTTAATGGAACAATCTAGGCAACGACGTATAATTTATTAATAATGTCAAATAATAAACATCATAACTAATTTGATTTCCCGACCGAAATACACACGGTCGGTCTCAAAGGACCATTTCGAAAAATCCATATGGGAATGAAAATAACTCATTATCGAAATGACTCCGATTTTACTGGACATCATTGGCAAAATATATCCCGGGGCGCTATTGTGTTTTAATACAACAGTAATATAATGATTGATAGGTAATAAGCCCGCCGGATCACCCTTTGTAGTGATTAGGGTGGACTGCGTATTCATTAGTGGATTGTCATTCCCGAAATGATAGTTTTGTCGCAAATTGAAAAATACCGATCCATTTTGTATCCGTTTTTGAATGGATTTGTGGCTTTTGTGTTAAACTCATATCAAGGATAGTTTATAAAATCATTCTGTACAATACAATTTGGCATTACTGACTATATAATTCTGTCTATCTACATTATTTACGACATATTAAGGCAATCCATGTTCAATGTTTCAACAAATAAAATTAAAAAATGTATTAATGTTGTTGTATGAAAAGATTGAAAAACTATGTACGTAGTAAAACCACGTTAGATCTGTAAAGATATTTTGCAACCAGTTCTCTCTGCTTACCTTGTTACTGACCTAGCGTGATAGTACACTAATAGAACGTATCTTAACACTAAGTTTATTTATTATTTACTTGCAACTTGTATGTAAAGCAGCAACAGGGCGGTCTCGATACTAAAAGTAGTCTGCCCCGATCAACCTTTGGGTGGTTGTAACACAACAATGTTGACAACACAAAAGCCTTCCGACCGTAGTATACTATAGTAGTACTAACACGGAACTCAGCGGCGTCTGGCGTCCGCGGACTTCATTTCCTTTCGCTGATGGATGGTGCGTATCTTCAATGGGATTTATAATGCACGCTGTGACGTGACATTGCGGGCGCGCGTCCCCGCAGTCGTGTGGCGAAGATTGATGTTGTGCCCTATATGATTTTATCTGACGGGCAAACTGTTGTAATGTAGCAACAAATGCTTGTTCTACGGCCTCAGTGTCGATTCTCGTGCTCGTTTTGCAAACTCTATGATCAGACTATAAAATCAAAGTGTATGATCAATGTCTATATCAAACTATAATAAAACTCTATATTGAAACTCTACAATGAAACTCTATAATGAAACTCTACAATGAAACTTTATACTCAAGCTTTATAATCAAACTCTATAATCAAACTCTACAATCAAACTCTATAATCAAACTCTACAATCAAACTCTATAATCAAACTCTACAATCAAACACTATAATCAAACTCTACAATCAAACTCTATAATCAAACTCTTCAATCAAACACTATAATCAAACTCTACAATCAAACTCTATAATCAAACTCTATAATCAAACTCTACAATCAAATTCTACAATCAAACTCTACAATCAGCTCTATAATCAAACAATAAAAAGCAATATTGCTTTACTATTTAGTTGATATGACCTTAGCGTAGATTAGTCGTGGGCCTTCGTTTTGTTAGCGTACTTTCTAAACAAAGATCTATAAACAGTTGCGTCACCACGATAGGGCTACGACATCGAATTTAACGCGGAACGCGGCGGCGAGTCGCGTACGCGGGACTTCATTTCCTTCGCCTGATGGATAGCGCGTGTCTTCAATGAGATTTATATTGCACGTCGCATTCTCACTGCCGCGTGCTGCGGGAAGATTGATACTGCGCCACCCAACTCTACCAGGCGTCAGAGTGGAAAATTTTCAACCCAACTCTACCAGGCTGAGTAGAAAATTAGAATCAGAGTAGAAGAGTAATTGGAATTAGAGTAGTAGAAGAATCAGAGTAGAAAAGTTTCAAATCAAATAGGCACTTTCTAGGCAAGCGTGCTCCATCCTAGATTGCACCTAACTTACCATCAGGTGAACTCGCAGTCAAACGCAAGCCGATCCCACAAAAAAAAATAATCATCCAATCACTTTGAATGTCATCAAAAAATTCGGAACATTTGTAACAGCCGTGTCAATGATGGTTCCATTGATTATGCCATTCAAAATGAATGAAATTAGAATAACAAAACAGTACAAAATGAGAGTCTGAATGATAGAGTTGGAAGAAACGTACTTATATTATCAAATCCGAGACGTAAGGGCAGGTCAAGAACATCTCAATTAGACGAGCGTGCGTGACCATATTGATGGATCGCAACCGGAGGCAATAGCTTAGCGTCTGCGTATTTCTTTTGAGTTGACTGTACCTACGTACGCAGTACGCATTTATAGAGATCTAGAGATGCCCTTCTATGTTTTATAAAATACCTTGAATTTATCATGAATTGGTCAACCACCAGCGTTCCTCAGTTACACGTATTACACGAACTCGCTGTCGATGTGTAGCGAAAAATAAAAAGGGCAACAGATATAAACAATTCTCGCGAAACACTCTCGCTCATGCATCCCGAGAGCTCATTTCGCTCATGACCTGGCGAGTCTGGGGAGAATTTTCTTAAAAGGCTACCCATAAGAAGGTTTGGGGCACGCGATCGTTACTTATGCATTAACCTGGCTTGCCGTAATCGCTCCCAAAGGACCGGTACCCGTCTTGCCGCATGATTTTATTCAACCACTACCCTGGAAAACGAATTTTGACAGCGAATCTGTTACGGACTTTACAGCGCGACCGCTTCGGGGTCCTTTCAGACCTTAAACTAATAAAGATTTCGAATAAATAAAACAAATATATTTCTGCACTTAACAACCAGTAAGCAGTAGCTTTACAAGCAGTCTTTACTAGAAGAAGCGCCTCTAGAACAGATACTACTTAATATCTAACCTCATATTGATACAACAACAATTGGAGTGATGTTTCTGGAAATCCTACTTATACATAAAAAATACGCTATCAACTAAAATTAATTGAAGTATCTGACACTAAAAGTCCTTCTCCCGTTACCCCTTTTAATGCCGTTTGCAGAAAATCATCGCCCAATTATGACATTTTGTTTCTCTTTCCCTATCCTATTCCCGTCACTTAAAAACTTCTAGTACTCTCAAAATATTTAAGGTAATCCTAAGTGGTTCTAATTACAGTTACAATTTTAAATAATTCATCAATCAATACAATAAGCTCATGTCAGTCGTAGAGAAATTTGCGTTCCTTACAACTTAAACACATTTTTTATTGGCGTATATTTGTTAGCGGGCGGTCGAACAAGTTAGTGGATAAGTGTACACCTGAAACACTCGTATTTATTTTTTCAAAGGCACGTGCCCAATGGCCACTGTTAACCTTATCTACGTGTCTATCTCGAGCGTGTTTCTCTTGGCTTTTAAACAAATCCATAATCATCCTCGCTCTTTGAAGGATGCTATAAATAAAGAAAATACACTTTCAACGTCCACCTAAATGTTTTCTTTTCGCAGAACAAATTGGAAAGCTTCTGTTTTTATATGGGACTCGGCACGGCAGCTTAGCGGTTAGGGGAGAAATTGTCGATTTAATGAATTCTGCACTAAAATAGGGCGAAGTTATTCGACCAGTTCAGTATCGGTTTTTTTCGTTAGCGCTGCTAATGGTACGGCTACAAACGATTAAGTTACTTGTAATAATTAAATAATTAGCCTATACCAGTTTATTAGTATTACTATTCATAGATTGAACGATAATTCATGATCTTGGGGGGTCCTAAAATGGTACCTTGAGGCACACCATGATTTAAAACTCTCTATTTATATCAACATTACGTTATGACTTATATATTTCTATCTGCAATTTTCCTATAAATGAATTTTTTTTCGTTTGATCACACAGCATCATAAGACCCAATTGGTTTGTACATGAATTTTGTTAAGCCATAAGATATCGAATGCCAAAGATACTCCGCTTTAGTAACTTTGGCTATTAAGCCTAATAGTAGTGGTAGTGTATTCTGTATCGGTGCTAAGTAAAGTTTCCACGCTATTCCGTGACAAACGGACGGGACTTGCACCCAGGGGAAACATTCGAGCCATTTAGTTCCATTGCATTTCATCGCCCACGCCCACATTACTGTGATCACTCCTGACCGCTCGGGGTTGCTATATTTCACTTGTAGGTAAAAGGACTACCTTTTTGAGTTATGTGTCATTTAATATTACGTTTCCACTTAACTTAAGATGTTAGTGAAGTTTGGTGTTCTAAAGTACTCCATTTTTACATTCAGTTACCAAGCTAATTTTCTTCATACTTAACCTATTATGTTTTAGATCGAAAAAGCAATCAAGATTCAAAAGTATATATATACAAAGTCCAAAGCACAATACCGTAAACCGTAATAACAGTGTGACCTTAGCCTATTTCGTGTTAATTAGTTTTTTAAAAAAGTCCCTTTCAATCTCTTTTCAAAACTTCAAACGCCTAATTCACATGACATTACCTCAAAGAGCTTAAAAAGAAATTAAGCGCTGGCTCTGAGCGCGAAAGCGTCCTTATTCCGTAAACGTAAATCAAAAGAGGCAATCGCGAGCACGCGGCGGGTTGAATAGTCGGTTCGCATTTTAATTAATTAAGAGCGAGCGAGAGGGCGCGACAGATAGAACGCGACAGACTGAGTTTACGCACGGAGACACCTTGCGACTGTACATTCGTTCTGCGCAGCTTAGCAGAAGCCTTACACCATTAGGAAAATTAATGTTTTGAATTACTCGCGGGCAACCGAGGTGCGACAGCGCGAGTATAGAATAAGGCTGTTGTGCTCCGGTTGCTTAGAATGGTTTGTTGTGGATCGTCTTAGCACGGATAAATCTTTAAAGGAGCAATTTCAACAGTCTACTGTTGTTTTATTTCGCTTTTAAATTGATAAAATAATTGTCTCTTATGTTGTGGTATTTGGGAAAGGTAAATTTATTGTAATTCTATGTATTTATTATATAATACGTTAGTGGACCTGAGCACGCGTTGCCGTGGTTACATTATGTCAAATCGTTTATGACAAATATCGTTCGTTCAGAAATTGATTTTATGTAAAACTTTATTGACAATTTACATTTATTTTTTAAAAACTGTCCTATCTTTTAAGTTGGATCAAATAATAGATATGTACAAAATTTTCTTGAAATCGGTTCAGTGGTTTCGGAGATTTTCGCAAACGAACGTCGTGACACGGGATTTATATATATATATAAGAGATATTGCACCTAGACTGGCTATTAAATTCTCTGATACCGTCAGTCAATGAGCACTCCGTACTATCATTACTACATTATTTGCTGTGTTTATAAGTTTTTCCATGTTTTGGATTTTACGTCAAGTAGCCACACATTTAGTTGCCCCTTTTCTTTAATAACAACCATTTGGGGTAATTTAGTATAAAGCCTACCTCCCTTCAAGAAGTACGGCAGTCATAATATTTCAGCTTGTAGTGTACCTAAATACATAACAGAAAAGTATATACTTAACTGAATATAATTTTTCTTTTAAGTGATCACCTAACTTTGAAAAGATTGTCTTTGACATTATAAAATTATTATTATCGCCTTTATGTCGCTTCCATGAATTTATAAACATTTTAATACAAAACCTTTATTATTGATCTCTATAGTACGAGTATATTACAACTGGGAATACATTTATGTTATATAATTGTGTTATACTCTTAAAAACAACGTTTTCCAGCATTCGCTTGCAAATTTCATTCCATTTATAACGAAATATAAAAGCATGAAAAATATTACAATGTTGCACAATGATTCTTTCGCGGAATTTGCAAGAGCGCTCAGTTTGTTAGAAAAAGCGCGAGGAATTGTAGCGGCGTCTTAGCTCTCGACGCGGTTGTCAAGACCCGGGACCTCTCACGGGGTCGGGGTGTACAGAGGCTAGAAAAGCCTATTTAATTAATTAATAAATAATAATAATAACGGGACAATTCCACTCACGGCTATCTGATCTCAAATTAGGCCTGTGTTATGGTAACCGGACAGCTGATAAACATAAATATGTTATATGAATAGTACTTATATAGATATTTTAATTACGCCCAGACACAGAACAAACAAATGTGCTCATCACACAAATGCTTATCCCGGGTGGGAATCGAACCCACGACCTCCAGTTTTGCAATCAGGATTTGAACCTGTACTTCCTGGGGTGGAGGCTTAATTTTAAACAGGCTACTAGCGGTGCCCGCGGCTTCGCCCGCGTGGATCTTAATATTTTCCCGTAAACCCAACATTTGTCATTGCTACTGCACTCCTATCAGTCATAGCGTTGCTAGATGCTAGCGAAGCTAAATGTTGAGATTTTATGACAAATATATTTTTTCTTAAAAAGTATCCTCTGTTAC
>DWGJ01005172.1:0-10691 GCA_018246895.1 Aspitha aspitha aspitha
TCGGGTTTGTTACAACACTTATAACTCGAGATCTGCTTTACCAATTTTCATGATTTTTGATTCGTTGGATTCCTCTCTGCCCCGAATAGCAGAATACATCTTAAAAACAATTAAAAATCGACAAATACATAATTATGATAGATGAATCATTTTCCCTAAATTTTCACTTCTTTCGCAATAGGAAAGAGAGGCAGCCCGTGAAACGGCTAGGTCAGAAACGACACTTATTGACTGTTAGGCGGTACGAAGTTCGCCGGGTCAGCTCGTAGTTACAATATAAATTTAGATATTCTTAGATTACCTGCCCCCTACAAACAAATACTATTCAGCTACATTACACACAAATACATTTTAGCACAAGCTACAGCTCAGATACATACACACAATATCAAATTAAATGATAACAAAATGCTAGATTCGTATCTGAGGCCATTATTGTTTAGCGCGATAACATGAAAAACAAAAAATCCACCAAAAATTTAGCGCCACATCAAATAATGTGGTTTTAAGATAACGATCCGTAACTTCTAATACACTTTATGCTAATGGAAGAAAAATGTTATACGAACTTTATGCTTTTACGTTAAATAAATTGTAAGTACAATTTTTAAAATATCTTGCAGGTACCTACTGATATTTTACTGCACAAATTTGTATGTTGCCGTTCATAACTTTATAAATTTATATTTACGGACATTTATACATGTATACAATATAATTATTATAATGTAATTTATTAGTTCCGTTTGTCTAAAATATCTTTTGAATTGTTTTAGTTTACAGCGTGCACCACTTTCTAAGTTGAGTTCAGTTCAATTTGACCTATAGTAAGATCAATCTGCGTTATCTACTTCGAATTCGAAAAAAAAACAAGCTTATTTATAATAGCTTAAACTTAGACTTATTTATTAGTAGCTTTTAATAAAAGTGAGGATTTTCTGTCAATGAGAAGTAAAAAAATATGAAATATAAACGCGAATTATTCGTAATATAACAAGGACATAACGCATAATGTTAAATTTAATATTTGACTTTATGATTCTACGTGGAGGCTTTATCGCGGCTGGCGTGACGCTCCTAATCAGATTGACAATATTTCTAACGAGTATGTCTTCGCGCTAAAATTCAGCTTGTTGGGAAATTAACTCAATTTATAATATTATCACTCTGCTGTAAATGTTTCTCCTTCCAGTAACAAACGCACAATAGTACCAAGTTATTTTTTTTAGGCGACGCAAATAGACAAAATTGTAACATGTGTATAACGGCCCAAAAAATTAAATTCTGTAATTTAAATACGAGTACATCCTCTTTAAGGACGAAAAGGAAACTATAAAGCTTTTTATAAAGTAAACCGCTGTCGAAATGTATTGAAGGATTCTCTTAAAAACATTGATTCATGAGAGCCGATATTGGAGGAGTAAGAAAATACTGTACAAAAATATTTTTAATCCCTGTCATGGCGCGAGAGGACGGCCGGAAGCGATTGGACGAGGAAAAGTCAAAAATCGTGCTCAGTGAAGGATTGTTAATAGAAATATATGTTTGCTTTTTACTAATGTAGGCCGGTATAAATCAGTTTTCGTTACTACCTCTGTTAGAAATAGTATTTTGTTTGTGATAGTTGAATGTAGCAAACTTATTTAATAAATCAGTAGGGGAAACATTGGTCAGCGAGAAACGCTCAAATTCTAAGTATGTTTGGTTGGATCTATCAAATGGAACAGGATAATGAAATAAGTATACAGAAATATTTTAGTTGAATATTATCTATATTATAACTAGTACTAATAAATTGGGATGAACAGTTCTTTTATTATTTATTTCAAACAAATGTTTCCAAGTGCTTCCTCTCGTGTCAATCGCGTTACCGCTTTAGATATATCTTATACCCAGTGAACGGAGCGGAAACAAATGCGTGCCAGGAAAAGTATTGCTCGGGGCGCAAAACACGACATGTGTCAGCCTCTATTTAATAATAGGAAACGCAAAAATCATGGCGGAGTCAACGCCTCTCACGGATTTATCACTCTCGCTTTACAAGATTACCAAGAACGACAGTGACGGATTGACTTCTCCGAATCTTTTATCCTTTTTTGCTCCACGGTTTAAACTATTTTTCTCTCGTTCCCCCACGTGGGTAATTAGGCAGCACCTGCATTTGTTCAGGTCACTTGGGATAGTGCTGGCGGACTCTATCTAGACACCCCGCTAATGCTACAAGATTGATGAATCAGTAGTTAAAGATCGCCCGTATTCATCGACACAACCGATTTGTTGATATTTGTGGAGAATAGTTTACTAGGCGCTCGTGAATTTACGAAGGTACTGTTGACCTTTTTGTAGGTATGTATTTAAAAAAAACTAAAAACTTTAATAAATTACCGTAAGATCCGAACTTCACAAGTATATTTATGCTAAAATATATTATTTACTTGTGTCTAGTTATTTACTTGTTTTTATTGATGTTTAAATATGAATGTTGTATTGTATTTCGATAACAAAGATCCAAAAAATTGTTCTTATAACGATTCTTGTTTTCAATACACATCTATACAGAGGCTAATTGATTCCAGTTTATATAAGAAGTTCTTTGCTTGAAGCGAAATACATTATTTATAAATCATACTCAATTTACTACATCACTATTATAAAAATCGTGTATATCGCTCATAGAAACTGTTATATCATTGTTATTATTACCTATACCATCACGCCAGGTCCTTTCGGGGTAGGCAAATAGCACCAACTGCCACCAAATATTTGCATGCAGTCACTCTTCATACAAACATACATAATAATAAATAATAAATAGCTGGGGACAATTCCATAACACAGCTGTCTGATCCCAAATTAGGCAATTTAATGCCTGTGTTATGGTGATCGGACAGCTGATAACCATACATATATACATACAATATAGTACTTATATAGCTATTTTTATTACACCCAGACACAAAACAAGCAAATGTGCCCATCACACAAATGTTTGTCCTGAGTGGGAATCGAACCCACGACCTCCGGTTTTGCAGTCAGAGTCTTTAACCACTCGACCACGTGGCCAGTCAACTTTCGGTATATTCCGGTTTCTGAACATTTGTCTTAAATGCAATGTGACAACTTGTTAAAATTGTTATCTACTCGTATTTTTAATGAAATAGTTGTTAAGCAATAAAGGCTTGAAGACGGAATACAAGTTATCGGTTCGATAGTTTCGACCGACCGATAGCGTCGGCTCTGGTTTACACTAAACCGAGCTTATTATAGTTAACACTTCCGATCGAATTAGATTTCAATAAATACTGGTATTAATAGTAACATTTTTACATTGCCTATTACTCTGTAGTTTGTAGCGTATTTTGACTTTAGCTTTCAAATGTGATTTATTTTTTGAAAAATAGATTTTCATTTGTTATTTTTGGTTAAAATTTATGTACAAGTTGAACGCGTATTAGAAAGAGTTTTAGAATTTAGCCTTCCCCTACCTACTGGTGGCGGAAGTTCAAATTCTGGCGCTCGCCTGGAAGTTTAAAAGGTTGCGTACCTACGTTTTAAAAATTAAACATCACTCGCTATAACGGTGAAGGAAAACTTCGCAAGCATACCTTCATACTTTAAAGTTCCCTTTAATGCACTCTAGACAATGGGGGCTTTGCCGACTCGATTTTGACTACTACGACTTTAAACCTACTCAGTATGACAAAAGATTCATGTCCATTGGCTTGAAAAATGCTGATTTTTGTCAATCTTGTTTTATGGGTTATTTTAAAGTTTACTGATCTTATTTGTTACTTACATTGAAATTCATAGCGACTATGTTTGGATTTTAAAATAAAATTTCCTATAATGAGAAGATATTAAATGTGTGGAACATGAACACATCACTCAACTTTCAAAAATCATATTTCTAAACGTTTGTAATTTTATTAAAATTAGAACAATCGGAATAGATAATATTGCAGATCCGCATTACCAAAATAATATAGGTAGGTACCAGTTAAGCATTCCGATCCCCAAATTGGCAGTTAGCTGGTAATCACGAGTTGTGACCACAAAGCGAGATTAGATAGTTTGCCAGCGGAAACCTGAAAGCAATCAATGAAAACAGCAAGAGAGGAGCTAACGCGTGGCTCCGGTCCAGAGTCACGTATTCGCTCGCTACGACGCGGCGGCAACACGATGCATGTAAATAACCCTAATGACATCCGAGCGCCGAATGCTGTCCAGAAAAAGGCAATCGTTATAACAGGTACCGATGTAAATGGTATGCCTGCGTGCATTGTTCGCGATCATTGGTGTTTGTGACTTAGGAGTTAATAGTAAGAATGACCACTGATCGATTGCCTTGAAGAATTTCTATCACCTCATTACTTTCCAGGTGTTTCAAAATGGCCGCCTGGAGATTAATCAACAGAGCTGTGGCAAGTTTCCTAATTACAGGAGCGACATTAATTTATGACTCTTGGAGGTATCCCAAGTCTATGAGCGGTCAATGCCACCCTATCAAGCTTCGATCCCCGAATCCGTCATGTGGAATGGAAAATATTTTATTCCCAACAATAACTAATTTGTGAACTCTAGATATCATGAAAGTAAAAAATATTACAGGAAAAATAAAATAATGATGACGCTAATCAAACAAAGAATGTCGTGATTTTTGCTGAATTGACCTATTAATTAACGTTGTAAGGAAGTTAACTCAATCGGTTTTTCCTGCCTAGTGAGCAAAGGTCTAACAAAGTTCAAGCGATGTATCCTCACGCATGACTACACCTACACATCTCTCCGCTGTGTTTCCTACATTTTTCTTTAGTATATCTTATCTGAATGTTGCCCATAGATATATTGTAATGATCAATATCACACTATTACGCAAGTTTAGATATTTTGAAATCCCATTTAAAATAGTATTAAAATATTTTGGTTAGAGGCTACACAATATCCTCTTATATTCAAATATTGTATTCATAAACAAGATTAATCCAAATATGACTAAAGTGAAGTTCAGATACAAGCGCGTTTCAAGTTTCATAACATACACACCGCTGACTCTAAAATAAGCTGAAATCCCTATAATCTTACTCTATTGCCCTATCCTCTTCACGTAGAAAATCTGGTGCTAGTTTTACTACCATACATTTGGGATGATATAAAGCGCCAAAAATTTCTAAAAAATCCTAGTTTTATAAGGTTTATGAAATTAATCGCTATATCATTCCTTGAAAAGGGTATGAATTAAAAACAAAAACATTTTATGTATCTTTCGCTGTTTTGATCTATTAATAATTATCGTTTTAAGGTAACTTAAATTATGTTTTCCTGCTTCGTGAAGAAAGGTCAAAGTTGTTGAAATACGGCATACTCTCGCCCTAATATTTTTTGAAATAACAATTGTCTAAGTACTGTCATACTCTCATCCTAATATTTTTTGAAATAACAATTGTCTAAGTAATATTACTACGAGTATGTTTTTGAGTACAACCTACTGATTACAAATCATTTAATGTAAGTTCTTACTAGCAATAAAATTATGTATTATTATAATGACTTCTTCTTTATATACATACATACCTTGGAAATTATAATTTTTCACATAAAAAAACCAAACATTACTGTTGTCAAAGATTATCCGTTCTTAAAATGCTAGGCACTAGCAGTCATATTTCTACAGTTATTCTCGAGGTCAAACTACAACAACACACTACAACTGGTGGATAAATACATATATAAAAATGTCGATTTATATTAAAAATCGTGCACCATGTTTCAATTTGTAGTTAAATGTAAAATGCGTCGAAATAAAATAGATTTATCCTTTTTAATATGAAAACCATAATTTTCGAATACACTACATTTAAGCGTTGCAAAATGCTATCAACATAAAATATTCAGCATTCATTTATCGATCATTATTTTGGCGTTAATCATTAAACATCATTCACAGTGACAAAGCATACTTGTGACTCAAAGCGTTGATCCGAAATGGAATGTTTAATTGAACTGTTGCTGAAACATTACAAAATTATAACGATGCAGGAAACATGAATGAAATTCATTTTAATCATTATACTGCAAATGCCTGCATACGATTTTTGAAAACGTTTGGAGTCAAAATTAATTGTATTGATTTCACGTCGAAGATTTCAAGTTTTATACTCCTATACATTTTACTTGAATAATGTTTAGACAATTTACAACTAATCATATCCAGATAGTGACACCTGATTATTAGAACTTTGAAGAACGTAGGTATTGTATAGTATAGACATTAATTGTTTCGATCGTTAATGTGTATTATAGTTGAATTTTATTGCACACAAAAGCTTATCACCCACATAATGATAATTACGTGTGAGCAATACAAAGGAAGCAGTTGAGGCTTGTAGCGTCTACCGCATCTTAATATTAGTTTAATTTAATATGATATAAGGATCTGTTCAATGTATAGTGAAGGGAACAAGAGATTAAGGAAATTATTTAGGTATAGGACCAAAAGAAAAGTGTTGTATTTTGTATTTTTCTTTTAGTGTTTGTATATACATCTTTTATATATATACAAATCCCGTGTCACGATGTTCGTTTGTGAAAATAGCTAAAACCACTGAACCGATTTCAATAAAATTTTGTACATAGGTATCTATTGTTTGATCTAACTTAAAAGATAGGATAGTTTTTATAAAATAAATAAATAATAACTGTCAATTGTCAATAAATTTTTACATAAAATAAATTTCTGAACGCACAATATTTGACATAAATATGTTTATGGTTTGACATAATGTAAGCACGGCAACGCGTGGTCAGGTCCACTAGTACCTACTACTATATATCATTCCTAGCATCAAGTTTTCAACTATGGGTATACTCGTATTGACAGACATTTTAATAAAGACAACGGTATGGCGTTAAGCTAATTGTCTTTTATGAATGTTTTTCGATACATTTTTTCATATACTTAAATTTCAATGAAAAACGGTAAAAAGCAGTCAGTTTTGTTGCATCTACTTTTAGAAAAGCGTTTTTTATTCGTGGACGTTAATTGTGTACGCGAATTTTTAAAATGTCGCTTTGATTTGAACGCAACCTAAATGTTGATGTTTAATTAAATTATTATTGATAGCTCGAGCATATTACAACCAAGGCTACTCTAAGCCCTAAAGCAATGGATAATATTATACAGGATAGAAACTGCTTATTATACATAGATCAGTTTCTGTCAACTATGCTTTACCTTCCTGATTGCCTTAATCATGTCATTATAATTAAGTTATTTAAGTACTTAAGGAGCCAATAATCCTTATACATACAGAAGGTTAAACTTTTAAATAATTTTATATCAATAAAAAAGCCGCCTATATTCTATTTACTATTTTAAAGTAATAAAAACTAAGTAATAAAATGTACCGGTTGCATAACCTACAATCCCTGCTTACATTTTTCTTTTAAAACCTTATTAAGGTAAGTTTCTGTCCCGCAGTATCTCATATGACTATAAATTCACGGTGATTTTTCTTAATGCTTTAATTTTTCTTGCGACCACGGACAATGCTTAATTTTAGTCACTTCATATTTGGAAAAGAAAAACAAAATCAGTGTTGTTTAAAATATGTTGAAACTCTCTGTCACTGTCTGATCGTACCTATGTGTTTACGTTTACATGCTTAGTATGACGTATGCCACCACTAATAAAACTACATATATTGTAAGACTATATAAAATTCTCATTTTTTACTAAACAATAATTCTCAACGAAACGTGGGGGTATAAATAAGTCCAGTCAGCTGTGAAATATTTACGAAAATCAAATATTCTTTCTATTCTGCACCGCGGCAACAAAAGCGGAATTTTAAATCGTGCGCGAAAATTTTCCGCCCGCATACTAGGACCTATTTCAAACAGGTACAGGAAGCCACACTTAACTATTTGTCACGAAATATGAAGCTACAAAAATTCATGAAATCGGAGTACCTCGGAAAAATTTCATGCTATTTATATCTTCACAAGGAAGCCGGTGTGGAAGGAAGACCAACCGCAGGCAATTTCGTCGCGTAAAATAAATTCAACTACCGCTGGTGATTTTAATATGAGATTTTTATTTGAGTTATAGCTAGCTTTCAGTGGCAGTTTCACCTGCAGTAACAAGTTTATATAGATTGTCATGAAGTATCTATTGACAGATGTGGAAAATGTAATTTTTTCATCAAAGATAGGTGGTACCTACACGTTATTCGAAATTAATCGACAATCAATCATACTTTCGTAGTAATAATGACGTTTGTTATTAACGATGCCTCGACAATGTTTGTGTGGTTTTAAATTTTCCGACCAAATTTATCCAAAAGCAAAATTTATTTTCAGGACAGACATTGACTTTTTCTCAACTTTCCTTCTAACTAACATGTTGGATGAACGAACAAATTTCTTCGTAAAGCGATTTAAAGAAACTTAGTTGCAATGAAAGATCGGCGAAGTTTGTGCAGCTTTATTTAATAATCTGGCTAGTGGCTATACATGAGTAATTCTCAGTATCCAATGCAATTCATGTCCGTTTTATCATTCAATATACTTCAAGCGTAAACGAGATGAAACTGGATATTTTTTTGGATATAAAATTTTTTTTGGTTGCAATGCAATCTTGAGTCACATGTATAAAGCAGAGAAATTATTTGCAGTATTCATAAATGTTTAACGTAATAAATTTGTATAATACTAAGCAGAATATCTTTTAACATTTATCAAATCTATTAACACCAGGACGAATAAAGCCTTTAGGAGATTTTATGTGTAATTTGGTTACATGCAAATTGCCGATAACTTAATAGATTCTTGCTTACGAAATATGAAGAATTAAATTTTTTTTTCAAATTATTGTATACTAGCTGACCCGGCGAACTTCGTTCCGCCTAACAGTCAATGAATGTAGTTTCTAACCTAGCCGTTTCACGGGCTGCCTCTCTTTCCTCTTGTTTATCTTAGAAAAATCATAGAAAACATAAAAAGATATTTACGCTTAACCTATAGAATAAATCTTAGCAGTTATTGTCGGAAATAAAAACTTTAATGTACACAAAAAAAAATTCTGAACGCACTCGTAAATGCAAATCATTATTTGACAGGATGGACAACAAATGTTTGACAGGTGCGAAAGAAATGAACATTTAGGGAAAATGATTCATCTATCATCATTATGTATTTGTCGATTTTTTATTGTTTTTAAGATGTATTCTTCTATTTAGGGCGGAGACAAATTCTACGAATCAAAAACCATGAAAATTGGTAAAGCAGCTCTCGAGTTTAAGTGTTGTAACAAACCCGACTTTCTTTTATATATATAGATGTAGGCCCGCATAAATATTTGAGGAACTTCTATATATCTGCTTAATGCACTTTTCAACCTTTTTAATTGATAAAAAAAAATGCAGACAATAGTTTATTCATTGTTTTTAAGATCTATTCTGCTATTCTGGGTGGAGAGAAATGCAACGAATCAAAAACCATGAAAATCGGTCTTGCAGATCTCGAGTTATAAGTGTTGTAACAAACCCGACTTTGTTTTATATATATAGATAAGAGATTATACCGTAGCTGGAAAATTACTTATTACACCTATAATATATAAGTCCTTTAAGATTGAAGAAATAATTATTATTCATATTCATAAATTGCATTACCCTGATGTCGGAAGAAACACGTGTGCTAGAGGATAATCAATTTTTTTAATAACATTCACGTGTTATTTAGTTTTTGCTCGCCTGCTCATTATAGTAACTAACGTGCTAATACTAACTACGTAATAATTGAGTTACTAACAAAATAATGACTAAGTAATAAAATTATCCCACTTACTGTATAAATGCGCACATTTGCTTGTTAAGATGTTTGTGAGTGAGAAAATATAACAAATTTATACAACACCTAGCTATCCCGGCAGACATTGTTTTGCCTATTTCATTTTCAAATATTTGCTATTTATTATTATTTTATACATATTTTTTCACACAAACCTCCTAACAATAAGGAACACGTAAAAAAATGATTTATCCAATTAGGTGCAGTCGTTTGGAAGTTATGCGCGTACAACTTCGGTGATTCATTTTTATGTAGATTAAATGATACGGAAGGTAATTGCTTACTTTTTCTCTAAGACTTGGTATTCGGGACTGTCCTCCTTAATGTCCATGTGCAGTGGGATGAGGGATGGCACGAGGTTCAGCGTGTTGTCCAGAAGATCTCGGCTCAGCACCATGTGGGTTATATACCTGAATCGATTTCAAGGAAATTAAACATGCTTTGTAATTAAACACGGCAGGTTTGTAAGGACAGAGATATTTGGCACTCGCTGCTTTCTGCCTGCCCCGTTAGGGACCTGGCGTGGATATGTAATACCTATGTATGTTTGTATGTATGTATGTTGATGTCGCGACACGAAATTATGTGAAGTGAATGAAGTAAAAATTGGGGTAACTTGCTTCTATAACATATATATATTTTTGGCATGAAGAGAGTGATGAATGTCGAAGCATGGCAGGTTTGTAAGGACAGAGATATGTGGCGCTCGGTGTGCTCTTCCTGCTGCGTTAGGGACCTGGCGTGATGGTATAATAATAACTAGTCGTCGCCTGCTGGTCGAAATTCGACCATAATAAAAAATAATTCTTTGACATTTCTTTGGACTTTTTGTTTGACATTGA
>DWGJ01005173.1:0-10691 GCA_018246895.1 Aspitha aspitha aspitha
TGTGAAATTTAAACAGCAGTGTCTATAAAATGTGACGTCACAAAACTTGAGACTCTTTACTTATGACGTAATTTACGGCTGATCCCATAGTTCGTTAACAATTGTTGGATTTAATCGACCACGTAGCGTAGTACGAAAATGAATCGTAAGCTTATAGTGATAAGGTGTAATAACTGAGATTTATATTAAATTAATTATTCATATAAGACAATATACGCACCAAATTATTTATAATTAACACGTCATAATAAACGCACGTTTTAAACGAAAGTGCGTGTACAATATATGAAACATTATAGAATAATAAGTATCACTTGACATCTGAGTTAATTCATATATTTATTTTAACGTAGAATAGTTATACAGTGAATGATTGTAATGAAGGTTTAATTTTTTTATTTTTAAGCATTAATATTGATGTACGAGTATATTGACTAAAACTTGCATTTATTTAGGAAATTAAAAAAAGTGAGTTAAGCGCTGCGCACACATATGACGCGTCCGTCCGCAGGACGTCTTGTGATTGTCTGACGTATCGTGTGCGCTACCCTTTAATCTTTGCATACACTTTGTCTTTAAAAGCATAAACTCTTTTGCAATTATTTATCTGGCAACACATGTATATCTTATTCCCATCGTTTTAGTTTTAGTCAAATAAGTGTGAACGATATGAATATTATGGTACGATATGAATATGAAACACACAAGAATAGAGTTAAAGAATATGGAGGTAAAGCTTTTGAATATATGGGATAACAGTCTTCGATAAAATTTAAGTGCTCGAATAGCTTGAGGTTTAAATGCTTTTGAATATATTATTTGCCCTCTAGTCTGTATGTGTGTATTTGTTAAATGACAACGTACCCTATTGAACGGCTTTAAGTATAAATCATCATTGTTATTATGATAATTTTATTGACATTAATGAATTCATTATTGTACTATTTGCAATAAAGGCATAGATAATTTTATGCCACATTTTATAATAACTCTCGTGTACGCAATCGAAGTTCACTAAAGATATGACGAATAATAATATATTTTATACTTATTATTAATATTAATAGTGTATTATTATTTGATTTAACATTTTTTAAATAACGTAGTTTAATTTTATATAGCGCAATTGTATTTTAAATTTCATGTTATTGCGGTTTTTGTATGAATTTTTATTTTATCGATTGGTCTCCGATTGGTCTGATTTTGTATCTGTACAATAACAAGTTTCAATATAACTTCATGAAATGCGCAAAAAATTCTAGTATCGTACTCTAAAATAAAAATTACTATTAAACGAAAAATGTCAGTAATAAATAAACAAACAATACAGATTAAAAACAGAAACAGAGAGGAAGTCGCATGTAGGAGGCATAACGCTGCTTCGTTACGTGACTATATCCACCATACAACGAATCGAAATACTGCGTCTGATGAAAAATTAAATACTTTGTTATACGTAACTATCCTAAATGTCATTCATCTTTATTCCGACAATCCTTACCACTTATCTTATCTCGTTTATGTATTGTCTGTTTTCATTAAACTTACTCAAATATAATTAATATATTGATATATTGATTTATAATTAGTCCACGAAAACCTTAGTATACTCATTAGAATATTTTAATTCATTTATATTTCTTTTAAGACGAGATTTTCGATTAGATTATCTAATCCCAAGGCTCAAATCGATCTATTGTTGATAACTTTTATATGAATATAGTTATTGTCAAGTGTCAGTATATAAGCGTGGCCTCGTCGGCTGCTCTAATTAGAAATAATTCGCTTCTTACGAGTAACAATTCATTTTCACTACCAAATTATTATTATTTTTTAATTAAATACATTAAAGTTTTAACCAAAACTGTTGCTCTTCATAAGCTTTCCTTAATACTTGTAAAATAATTCATTTCTTTTATGCAAAGGTTTTATGTTGACTTTGTGTCAGATAAATGACTGGAATATTGTTAAATTGTTATACATAATTAGTATACTGTATCTTTACGGCCTATTATGATATTGCTATTACAACGATTAGTGTTTCGCTCTGACACAAACCAATGGTAACTGGACTTACATTGCTCAGTCCTAAACCTGCAGTCCCATTACTATTGATACGTATTACTAAAAGTCCCATTCCTACGGTCCTATTAGATATGGCATGCGGATCTCACGAGTGGTAGCTGTCTCGTGAAAGCCATTTTAAATATAACCCCGCATTCAATCACATACAATATTTTCCCTTATTTATTGATTTAATTATAACATGCAAATCGTTAAGATACAAATACGAATTTCCATTAAAAATAAAACCGAAAAGATTGTATCAATAACATTATATTGGACATTTATAGGTAAAAGATAAGTGGGTGTAGTATAAGGTTTAACATGTAAGTTGGAGAGTTATACAAAGTGCCTATGTTTTTATATTATCTGTGTTTTTCATGCTTCGTCGTGCATTCGACTGCGTGTAGCTACCATAATGACCTATCTCTCTATAATTATGTATCTATATGTAATTATTTATCTTTTTGTGTAACTGCCATGTTTGAAGCAATAAATAACTGTCAATGGTTAATCTTTAACAATGATTTGTTTTGAATGTATTGCTACAGGATTACTTTAGAATAGTCAATCAAATAGTTGTGTGCGTCTATAAGTATTATTAATTTTGAATAGTTTTTTTTATGTAATTCTATTCCATTTAATTGAACATTTTTATTGTTATTATCATTATTAATTATTTACATTTTTTTATTATTCATTATTTTTCATTTAAATTAATAAAGCCTGGAATTCTTTATCCTTATATGCAAGTTACACAGCGGATATCACAGAGGAAAGATAGTTTAATGATACATCTACTTTTATGATACATCTAATGACAGTTACTTTCTCCGTTTATGCAAGATATACCTATTATGTTCGTCTTCCATTAAATTTGATTGCAAAAAAATTATAAGTCAGCGTCAACTAGCAAGTGCTTCAACGAGCTAAATAATACAGTGGTGACATCATCACTACAGTCGACGATTGTCCACGACTGGGCAAACGAACATCGTCACAACTCGCACAGGGGATGCAATCAATTATAGAATATATTGGTACAGTCCACTCGTTACGTGTACAGTAGCGACATCTAGGTTATAAAATATAATCGACTGTAAAAGATTTGTTTTCGCGCGTAAATTTCTAAAATCGAGAATTAAATACGTCTGAAAACGAAAGTAAAATTCTCAAATTAAGTAAAATTCATTACTCGTAATAAAACAGCTCTCTGTTAATATAATTATAACGCCAAATAAGATGTTTTATATGATAATTAAGTTAGGCATTGGTCGCTTTGTACAAATAAAATTCTAAAATTTGTGTGAAAATTAATTTGTGATCGTTATTTTAATTTATCTTGAATCTTACGCTCTCTGTGCACTACGTACTAAATTTGGGTGAATTTACAATGTTAAATGCTAAGATTCGCTTCAGTAACGTTTTGTCTCATTCCCACTTTAAGCGTTTCACTTAAGATAGAACGGGACACTGGACAGCTGAAACTAAAAGCGCTTATGATGTGTACATCAAGTATGTGCATTTCAAAATATGTATTAGAAATTAATTATCGTTTATATTCAATTAAATTTATAATTTGTATTGATGCTTAATAGGTATTTGTTTTTCTCATATTATTCTGACTTACAAATTGCAGCGAGATCAATGTAATATTTGAAATTGTATATAATATTGTGAGTTTAAAAAGATATTTAAAGCACAACCACCCAGCTCGTTAAGTATACTATTACCATTACCAATGTTAGGAACCAATGTTGCAATATTCCACTAATTGATATTAGCTTCAATACTTATATGAAGTTTCTCGACCAAAGGATTTTTTTTTTAATATAAGCATAATTAATAATTTATAAATACAGCATGGAGTGCCTCGATATATTTATTGGCAGCTAATTGTTTTCGACCAATCTTTCATCCTCCGTCCTCTAATTTCTAATTATCTTTGTATCGTTACATGAAATTTGAGCCTAATCGCTGGTGTTTCTATTCACGCAAGGGTATTGTTTCGACTAATATGAAATTTTATTGCATAGCCGATTTTAATGTCTTGACCAATATGACACACCAAACATTATTATTTTAAAAACTATGTTACCTGTTATTGTCCTGCGTCTGTAATACACCTGTGGATTTTAATTAAACGAAGCGTGTTGCCAACAAAAGCGTTGCCCATTTTTGTCTTTACATTTTCTTTTATTTTTTTAATTCACACGTCCGTTTATAGACGCGTCATTTAAAAGCTAGTTTCTGGACAACATGATATATTTTTTAAAGTTACTTGTGTAAGTTTTTCATTTTATTGACTACATTCACGAGTGGATTGGTAACATTGTTTTTTTGTTTTATTATATTGCAATTTTTAACGCTTACAAACGATGCAATATTGTCTTTTATTTATTAAAATATATGGAAAAGTATTATACGCCTTTTTTTCGTACGTCCTGCTAAAAATGTGTTCTATTACTACCAAGAGGTAATGTTTGTGAATGATTTTATATGCAGGGGTAATATTTTAAACTACTTGTGCAATTAGAAAATCATTTCACCAGGAATGACGTCTATGAGTTGCACCAGAGCGAAATCAGGGCAGGCTTATATCAAGTTGTGGGTAATAGTTGCGGGTTGTAAAATAAAACGATAGATTATTGAATGGAATTTAAAATTTATTAAACCTACCTACCTAGAGTAATTATAATGTTCACCTCTGTTGCATGCTGTATCACATGGATTTGACAGTAATTTGTTATAAAACACCTACTATGACAGCAATATAAGCCTGCACGCACGGTAATAAATATAAAAAAATGGAAACAACACAAACTCGTTTGATCGTCGGCGAGCGACTGCGCGCATTGGTTACTACTATGATAACATTAGCTATTTCTAATTAACAATAATAAATTTGAAAGAATTTGTTGGACCTACCTACCTAAGATTAAATAATTGAAAAAAAATAATAATAAAAGATCATATTAAAAAATATACAAACGGGCGATTGTGGTCGGGAGCCATGCTGCTTTGACAAACTTCAATTATTAAAAAAAGAAATTGGTCCTTAATAAACAATAATAATTAGATAATATAACATAAAAAAAATGCAAACTGCTAAATGGATCCGGTATAGCGTTATACAATACAATGTAGTTTGCTTAAAAACAAATATAATAATTAATCATAAAACAACAACAAGAAACCACACATCATTACATTCAATACAAACAGACATCGGATACAACC
The DNA here is from genome assembly GCA_018246895.1 of Aspitha aspitha aspitha. Taxonomy (NCBI): domain Eukaryota; kingdom Metazoa; phylum Arthropoda; class Insecta; order Lepidoptera; family Hesperiidae; genus Aspitha; species Aspitha aspitha. Next base: position 5,305 of record DWGJ01005173.1, read on the forward strand.
TGCATTCTACATATATATATTTTAATTTCTCATAAACATCGACTTCTTTTGTGTTGCACTCTCATTTTTGCGACATAAAATCTATTAGAGTATTTATAGCAGTAGAAAGATTATTCATTATTTCTTAAGGCAAAAGGTACAAAGGTAGCGTCATTTTATTAAGTATTTATTTATTATAAAATATAACATGGGGTATATTGAATGTTTATTCTTAAGCTATTGAACATCATTGATCGGCTTCAAGCGCCCATACTCTGTGGCCGATTCACTGTGAGACTGGGCGGTAAAACAATTGCGGCAATCGACAACATTTTTTCCTATTTGCTTGTCAAAATTCAGTTGTACAAATATCATTATATCTCTTCCACCGCTATAAATACAGACAATAAAAGAATATATTCAAAATAAAACAACTAATCTATATATATCCTTCACTGATATGTCAGATAATTCGCAAAAATTAAAATTTGTCACCGATTTTACATTAAAAAAAAAACAATTTGTGTACAACAAGACATGCACAAAAATATCATTACATATCATATATATATAGTGTATCTATTCGTAATGATTGTCAAAACATTCGCATAAATAATTATATTGTATCATTATTATTATATCAATAGATTTATTACTATAGTTGCAAGTACTCTCCATGTGATAAAGATTCTATATAAAAATAAGTGTGACTCTAATACACGTCTAAATTTAAAAAAAAATATAATAATAATCAATAAGAAATACAAAATCTAGCAAGCTACTATATAGGCGACGGCCACACGGGACATTCTGCACACACGACTAATTCAATACAATTTCACCGTATATTAAATACTTTTCGAGACCCTAAACAATCAAATGCCTGCGTCGCATCCCCCTTAACTCACCCCCCGCCTCCTACCACACGAGTTGGAAACGCATCTAATCGGTTTCGCTCACGTTTTTTTAGCTTAATTTAATTGTGATTTTTATTACAAAAATATAACACAGTACACGTCGCGAGAGTTAAAATTGTTCGATTACAATCTATTTCGTAGAATATTATTTATATTATCAAAATATATAAAATTAATCCCGTTTAAAAAACATGTCGTTCTTTTAAATGTTGATCTATGTAGATTTTCTTATATAAGAGAAAAGACACGATTGTATCAAAAGTAAAAGCGTTCCGACTGCTTTATTACGATTTATAAAATAACAGTTATTATTATGTACATTGATTGATAAGGAATTTATGTTCCACAAATCGATATTAGAATGTATTTTATTGTTGGCGCTGAAATATACTTTGATTTCATTTATTAGTGTCTAGAAAATAGCACTTCCCTACACGGGCTACTTGAAGTAGTTCGAAGATTTGTAATAGGGAAAAAAAAAATTTTGACACAAAATTATGTAAAAAGTTGGAGGAAAACAATTTTTTTAAACAGTCAAGCCACGATCAGACAATGATGAAATATTATACCGTTTTATTCCTACCGTTGTGGAAACATGTAGAGGGATTGAAAACTACACAGTTGCTAGTCGAAATGAATACTCACAACGATAGATTCTAGATTTTACAGACATCTATCTATCCAGCACGGTGCATAATGATGAAAGAAGGTAGCGCAGTTATAGAGCAGGGGAGCTGTAGGCAGGATCCAATGAAAAAGAAAGAAGATGAGAGACCTATACTTATCTTTGCCTGATCATAGCAAAAAGAGATAGATATAGTGGTCTCTCATTTACTTTCTTTTTTATCACTTGGACACATTTATGGCTGGTTGCCGTACTCCACGTATAATATCTCTACGGGCACAGTACATTATGGCGCGAGAAGAATCCACAAGAGACAAGCAGAAGTATTGCGAGTAATTGTACAACTCTATTTCAATCTTTGGAGAGACAGAACTTCAAATCACTCTCACCCCTGGCGAATGTCACTATGTCAAGCGTCAGGAGGTTACAAAGCAATGTATTGTGGCACTCGTGCGACGGCGAGTTGTTTAGGCAGAATAGAATAAAACCCCATACAATAGAGCTTCAAGAAAACAAAGAAGAAGGAACAGGCCAACAAGACAGTCGATACAGCGTGTGGTGTGCGAGGGCGAGTTCCAAAACGCGTGATAACTCTCGTCGCATCATACAAGCCGTCGTTACAATCATTCACCTCACACCATACAATAGATACATACAATAACATGTAACTATTACTTCGTTCTACAATAATTTGTTCTCTGGTAATCAAATAATGGTCTCAAATAAAACTTTAGGGGCGGGAACCCGGGGGTTAAATATGATAGAAAATGACTGAGGTTGTCGAGATTTTTTTAAATTATTTCAACAGCGTATATTACAAATCACTCACGACCGTTCCGCCCCCCCGTTACACCCTCCCCAATCTAAATATCGACTATATAATCCTGCTCATTATTCAGTTTTAAAAGGCGGCTGTGATTATTATATATTGCTTCCGATTTCGACTTGCGACGCTTGCACACTACTCTTAAAATATGTCTGTTACACAATTTGAAAACACTACTTAACACTATATATCATTATAATTCTAAGTTAAATTTGTTATTTCTATTATAATATATAGATACAAACACAGACATAAAAGAGATGAAAACATTTCAAGACATTCTCGTACTCAAAATATAATATAATAGGTTATTATTTAATATCTTTTATAGTAAAAGCTAAGCTACACGGTATTAAACGGCGATTTGAAACGGAGGTTTGAAACAGGGCAGACAGTTGTTTTATGACAAACTTCAGGCGACATTCGAACGCACGTAGTTTCAAACCGCCGTTTAAAACCGTGTAACCGCCGTTTAAAGAGGCAAACGTTAGCTTTGTGGAGTACCCACATGATTTGTGAACGGGCATTACATTGTATATAGATTTAAGCTTTCTATTCCATACATAGTTTGAACAAGTTATATATATTGCTTTAGATACTCTTCATTCGTTCCGTATAAATTGTAGTCAAATAAGTCTTAACAATAATTGTAATTTTTTATCTTCTACACATGAGCCTGTTGAGCTTGAAATAGAAAAAATCTCAACATTATCTCAACATCATAGGTTATTCCTATTCATCATAATTGATAAATAATTTGTCACAAGTTTGTCAATAATAAATAATAATAATAATAATAATAAAAAATAAATAAAAGAAAAACGATTTCGTTCGCAAAGTTGTTTTATCAAACTCTTACGGGGTATACAAGTAAAATATTATAATCATTTGTTATATTATAAAATATATTATTAATTAAATGCGATTCTTTCTTCAGTATTTCTTTATAACCTACACCAATTACATAAGAATCATAGACAATCTAAAAATTATCATCGGGAATGTACACGTAAAATGCACTACAACATTTATAGATAACAACAGAATAAGTGGAAGAAGAAATTTCGGCCGGTACCTTCCGTTGTGTGGCTAGAAAAATACTTTCAGTGTCTATGGTCACATCCATAGACGGGATGCTCGTTAATTATTCAACCGAACAATTCCATTCGTTCATCGTACTCGCTATACGAACAATAAGCAATGGACTCACGATTCATATCCATCCATCGTCGCTAACATTTTCCGTCGAAATTCGCCCCCAATAGGTGATTGTATAAAAATATAAATTAAGGGGCGATTATAAATAGGAAACCCTAGCACATCTATACAGTCCATCTACCGACGAGCCGTTTATTATTAATCTCGCGTTAACCACGTGTAAAGGTCCGTGGTCCGTGACAAACATCTTTTGTATTGCTTATAATAAGGCATTCCGGTTGAACTTTGACACTGATGTTTTTTTTTTAAATGTGACTCCTATCAATTATCTCTTCTTTAAAAATGTCCATTAGTTATCTCTCACCTATCGATTAAAAATACTGATTTGATTTGAAAAAATGTAATAACAAGTTACAAAACTATTTCAATATTCTTATGCGCTGCGACAGAAAAGTTAAAAATAAATAGTGAAACGGCGACACGGGCAGGCCGTAGCTAGATCAAATTGGTCCATAGATCGTATGAGGCCATAGACGAACGCTCATGATCATTCCGAATGCGTTCACTTATCCTTATAATCAATATTGTTGTTGAGAAAATGCAATAAGATTAACAAAACACCGCCAAAAGCGGCCGGAGCAGAATGCAACGTTGCACCTACAATATTCAAACGCTAAACGTGAACTTGATAGCATGTCATATATATAAATCTAATTCTACGGTTTCGATAAATTCTCAAATATCATCATAATACTATGGAGCCAACGTTACTATCATCGACATTATTAGTTTTGTGTCTGTCGTGTCTGTGTGTAATGTCGGTGAGAGCGCGCCGGCTCCAGCGCTCCCCACATATATATCTATATAAATAGTCTTCATTTATCAGACAGAAAGCAACGAACCACTACCACGCGTCGTTAAAACGTAAATTAGTCAACATCAAAAGCATATCGATTATAATTATTATTACTCCAACATGAGAATACCTACTGTGTTTAAACATGCACTAAACATTATATAATACGCATAATATCATAGTACATATATATCTTTTTTTATCTTTAGAAAAAATATTGAATAAACACTATTTATAATATGTTGTTGTTTAAATAGAGAGATATAAAAAGGTATCTGTTTATGTTATCAATGTCTTTTATATTGTAATATTTAACTTTGGTGTAACAATCTGTTACTGTTTTATAATAAAGTACTTCGATTTAATATTAAATTCCTAACAGTCCGGTTTATGACAAATATTTAACGGTGTCTAAATTTGGGTATAAATCGTTATAATGCGTTCAATTTATTTTTCTATTTAATGCCGAATAAACAGCTTTATTTTTTAAAAACGTGACGAGGTAATCCAAGTACCAAATGTAGAAATGATTGCATGATCTTTATACTCGTTCATTATAGAATTGAACACTCGTCCAGTGTTGCTCTTGTCTGTACTAATAAATAAATATTTCATACATTACCAAAAACGATATACATCGTCGGTATTCCACTTCCGCTTACATACAAAAATATATCGAGATAATTTATACGCATCAATATATAGAATAGCAGCAGCATAGAATTTGTTACATTTTTGAGACGAAACATGAGTAGAGAGCGACTATCGACAGAATCCCGACGAGTAGGTTCAGCGCTCAACGATCTTACCGCGAGGGTCGGGCGCGCTACTGATGCTGTTGCACGGGCGTCTGGCAGTAGGGGCACTCGCGGGCGGCGGGCGCGCACGCGTCGCACAGCACGTAGTGGTTGCAGGGCGCGAGCGTGACGCTGCGCGGCTGCTCCTCGCACGACATGCACTTGGTGGCCGTCTCCAGGTACAGCACCTTCTCGATCTCCTCGAGCTCCGCGCGCGCCTGCGCCTGCA
>DWGJ01005174.1:0-10690 GCA_018246895.1 Aspitha aspitha aspitha
TTCTTCGCTTTGAAAAAAAAAAGTTAATTCATTGTTTTTAAGATGTATTCTGCTATTCTGGGCGGAGAGGAATCCAATGAACCAAAAATCATGAAAATTAGTAAAGCAGATCTCGAGTTATAAGTGTTGTAACAAACCCGACTTTCTTTTACATATATAGATATAGAAGACAACGGTGACAGTTTGTTTCTTACATTTAATATCTTTTTAAGAGGGCCGCAATGAAGTGCACTGTAGACGTTTTTGTGATAAATCCTCGAGCGTTCTAGATTAATATTAATACGAATAAACTAAGTCCCCGAAGAGTAAAGCGGGATCAAAGCAAGCGAGTGAGCCGCTTTGACCGTTCATTTAGAACCGCATACAGGCACCGAGAAGGTCACTCGGCTGTGAGACTTCAGTCTTTTATTTTCCACCGAGATGTTTTACAGTTTAACCACTTTTTATGCGGCCAGTTTATACTTTTTATAGACTCTTTTAAACGTTTATACGTACGTATGTGTCCTAGACTTTTTCCACTTACAATGATTCACATCTGCGGTTTCCCTGACCCGGCAATGAAACGCAAAGTACAGGCGCTTAAGTAATGGGTACACTCACATCAACCGTGACTAATACAATAAGGTTGTTGCTGAAAAGACAAATCATGACTACTTTCACTTACTCACCCTAACTGGATCACAAACGCACCGAATTACTCAGCAACTCAGACCCGATCACGGAAACATTAAAAGGTTCAATCCGAACATCTTGCTGCCAAAAAATGAACTTTATCATACAGTCGCAAGAAGGTATTTAACATGGACACTGGAGAGTTATAAGTCCTCTCTAGTAGCGACTTAGTAGCGACACTTTAGTAGCGAGGAGGAAAATCCAGCGCAAAGGCTGCGATGAATGGGCCCCCCACCCCCACCAGAAACGCAACCAGTTTGAGTCGGAATGCAATATTAGTGCAGCGCGACCCACTGCCCGAATGATTCACCTGTAGAGTGCAGATTGCGAAGATGGGTCAAGTTTACTTGAGTTTTGATTGTTTAGATTTTGATAAAAATAAATCCATTTTTGACTGCTTTCATTGATTGATTTATTTACGTAGAGAGCACAAAATATAAATATAAATACAGCTTTATCTACATAGGTATGTAGGTACCAACTACATGTTGATATTGAGGTTTCGTTAAGGCGAAATTCTAAATAATTTGCATGTAAAGACTATTCTATTATTTTACATATCTTTTATTATTTTTTTACGATATTTTTATTACGACCAGACACAGAACAAACTAATGTGCTCATCACACAAATGTTTGTCCTGGCTGGGAATCGAACCCACGACCTCCGGTTTTGCAGTCAGGGTCTCTAACCATTCGACCACGAGGCCAGTCAAGGCCATTTGTCAAAAAGTTGCAAATATAATTAACAGAATACAAGCAGTTTTAACATTTAAGGCTTTAGTGGTCTCTATACACCACATCTTTCGTGAACACAATACGAGTTGAGGTCCGTGGCGGTCGTAAAAATGAAGGCGATGCTAAAAGTCTGGAGCAGACATCCATCAAGATGCGCCTCCGAGAATCTTACGCGACGCGTCCGAAACAATAATTTCAGCGGAGCAGTTAAATTGGACGTTAAACAAAAGCCTTCAACTGTACCCTTCTCATCCGCTATTGGCCTTAATCGGTCGATTTAGTTTATACTTAGCGGCCGCCATATGTAAATGCAGCGGGTCCTTCCGAGAACGCGCCACGTTGCTCCCTAATTATTTTTAATTGCCGCGAGCACAGACACGACGCGTACGGCCTTCGGCGAGCGATGTTTGTAAAATTTTTTTCACGTCTAGTCATCTGAGCGGCGACGATTGCCGCGCAAATGAGTCATGACGGCACCGAGGGCCGGCCGCGACTTGCGAGCGTTGTACGTACTCGTACTTTATGTAAATGGACGTAGTGATTCGGATATTTATTTATTTGGACGTAGTGGCGCTCTTGTCAGATTAGCTATCGCGTGGTAGGTATGTATCCTGATCTTGAACAGGACAGCCGAGCGTGGATGGTGTACGAAACAAATATTCTTTATTTAAATATATCGTGTTCTTTTTTAAATATATTAAGCGAACAGATATAAAATTCATAATATTCCTGATTGAAATCCGCCAATCCGCACTTGACCAGCGTGGTCATGAGCATGGTCTTATACCTCTCTACTGGAAGAACAGCCGTGAGCAGCGGTGGACCTATAAAATCGTCGATGATAAAGACCAATAACTACTTTATGAGACTTTTGTACTATGCCTTTAATGAATTCTCAGTCAATATCCATCGGTTCGTGTGTTCTGTTGTTTAATGATATAGTTTTTGTGTAGGTACCTGCGCCCGTTTGTTCCTAGAATAGCTGGGCGATCGTAAATCAGTAATGGCGCCCTATTATTTGGGTTTGTGCGCATAAATTTCGGCATAGAGGGCGGTAATTGCGAGCCGGGCGGCGCTCGCGCCCCGGGAGGTGCCATTACAGTGGAGATTACTGCGTAATAATGTGGTATTGCCTTTATTTCCAGTTCATCTGGCTAGTCCAATCGTCATTGGTTTATTGTAATCCACTCTCATAAACATGCCCATTGATGAACTGAAAATAATGCTTTTCTCATGTATCTCCTGTAAAATTGTGTGTAGGTATTGACAAGTAAATGAAATATTGTAACATTTTACCGTATGTAACGTATTTTACACCTGTTGTTTTTTTTTTAATTTCCTCTCAAAGTGTGCTATAAACTTGAATAAATCATAACCCATACGCTCCGTAGAAGTGCAATGGCCGTTTCGTAATTATCCTGCACTGCAATGGAAATAAATCATCACTGATGATTAGTGACTCGTTACCACAAGTCTTCTACCTGCTAAGAAAAGTCTCGTCAAAACTGGTTCAGCCATTTCAGATATTATTTCGAATAATAATGGACAGAAAGACGTGTTCATAACGCTCTTTAGGTTTCATAAGAACAGAAGAAAATTCTTCTGTTTCCAAAAGTTAGTTAGTATGTTAGGTTTCCTTCCCCATTTTCATGTGCATTGCTGAGAACGGGAAGGCCTCCGACGAGGTTTACCGATTGTGACCTTCCGAAGCTTCACGAGCCTTCCGAAGCATGTGAACGCTCATGAACTTTGCCACCGGCGGTCACCATTTCAAGTGGAAATCGCATCTGATGTCACTTCACTTTACGGAACGTATGCAATTTGAAACGCATTAGATTCCTTTGTAATCCATTATTGTCTTTTTAGTATATATTTATAATGTATAGGTACATTCTGCCTACCCCGTTAGGGACCTGGAGTGACGATATGTATGTATAGGTACATTATGACCAAAGTAATACGCCACTCTCTATAAAAATGTTCAATGTCGATCCTCCGTCAACCTGGCTGTCTCTACTTATTATAATAATACAGTCGTTGCGTTACTTAGAATACAGAAATGTAGAGTTCACGAAAATGAACCAATTTTAGTATCATAGTTATTATCTATCGCAATCAATCATTTTAGACCTTTATTTTGGTGCTCTCATCGACATAACCTCCTCATATATAGGGTTCAACATCATAGTCTACTGTATGTTTAAAAACAGACTTGCGCGATCATTTCAACCGATTCAATTTTAATAAAGAATGGTTCTCATGCGAACAATATAGAACGTAACATGATTGTAAACGAATTTAAAATGTTATGACATTTCACTAAAACGGCGTATAGTGCATAATTAACTAATAGCTTAGATTTCAGCTTAGCATTGCTGGACTTTCCGCTTTGGAAACTGACATGCCGGTCACATAATACCAACTGTACGCGTGTAGGAAGACGTGGACAAATATTAGTGTTCCGTACATTTGTCTAGCGCAGATGACGCCCGCCGACTGACATTGTGTCATTGTGACAATACATGACATGGTCTTACATCTTCCGCGTTTAAAATGACAATCGCGTTCACCCTAGCACGGATAATGATAATGAGGTAGAGGTGTGCCGAAACGGCTGCGCAATCCGGTGCCACGTGAACCGTACACAGCGAACATCGTATATTTCTACTCGGATATATGTATGGTATTCCGAGGTGTCGGTTATTAGTTCCCCGGCTCGATTACCGCACGTCAGTCAGGATTACGAAATCGGCTCAGATCGGGACGCATCGTATTAACTCTTTGTTCCTTTATGCGCTTGCGCATAGCTGCGAGCTTTTTTGGCAATCCGTTAAATTCATAGCTATATGTTAGTATGGTAGACTGAATGTTATTTGGCTGTGTTTCCTTTTTTTTCTTGTGCTCTAAAAATAAACCGAATAGTTTTTTTTTTAAATTTGGTATTTTACATAACATAAAGTAACATCTTATTTTAATTAAATTTTGGTGTAATCCATTACATTGAGGAAACACTTGGTATTAAGACGTGGCTTGTATACCTTCTGTTACCTCTATCTTATAATGAGATTCAAATTTGTCTATTAAAAATATATTTACGACATTATAACTTATTGCTTTAAAAATACTGTTTCCTCCGTGATATTCAGTTACGCTAGTGAACCAAACTTCTACCTAGAGCATATTTTTAATTTTGTGTTTATTAAGAAGAATTTTACGTGAGATTTTGATTCTTGCAAAATCAATGACAACAATCTCTTTTGGCATTTATTTCCCTTCAATACTCTCAACAATCGCTTAACAATAAGCACGCGTAATATGTCGGTAGATGCCATGCTGATGCATCTACAATCTTGTCACTGAAACAAAGTTTAAAAAAAATGCTGTCATCTTATTCTTCCGGCAATACAGGACCTACACAATACCGGCGACAGTAGCTCGACGCGTTTTTGCGCACTTTGTGTATTTTTTCCCCATTTCGCTGCGCCTTTTTTTTCATATCCCCCATTGTCGTTGTCGAGTGCGACTTTCGTCCGGTCAATTTGGTCATTGCTTTCCAATGGACGTGTTAAGGATAAGAAACCGGTTTTTTCCGGATAGAACTCGTTCTTCATAAAGTAATTTTGTCGGGCAGTAGACAGTTGGTAATATCCGCCATTAACAGCAAATAAATGCAAATTCCATACCTTAGATCAAACAGATATAAATTTATGAATGTATTTACATGCAAAAAACGTGATCTAATTATAGCGACTATTATTTTTTTTATAGTTGACTACGATATGCTTTTAAATTCCATGCATGTAGGTAATATAAATAGTTAGTTTTATTTTCAAAACCAAATCAACTTGTCTATAGTTACGCTTTGGAATGTGTACAGAAATAAGTGGGAATATAAATAAATTAAAAATATAATGTTACCCAAAGTTACGTATAACATTTTCGTGTATAAAACCGATCGATGATAATTATAATTTATCTTATGATGTCACGTGTGAAAACTCTGATGCATGATATCCAAAAATTCCTTTCACAATCCATAATACGTCGAGTTAAAGGTCCCGAGGCTCAAAGAATTAGCGAATACCGACGGCCGACACGTAAAAAATGTATTAGATATTAAGCCAAACATAAATTCTCAAACTCCATTAAACCAAAACGATTTATTTCTTGGACCTTACCGTACATAAAATGTTATAACTCCCCCGTGTTTGCGCAAGTGGATCTACTCTATATCGAACACCAAAACGGAAGCATAACGAGAGAGCAAACTATAACGTACAATACATCGCTAGTCGCGCAACCTTGAAAGATTACAAGTGTTGCTACAAAAGCGGCAATGTACTCTTTTAAAAATTAAATGACGTGTAAATAAAATTCAATCTAGCAACGAAGCGGAGGCACCGCTGCACACACGCACGCATTGTATTCGCATAAGTCACACATGTGTGAGCTCAGGTACCGAAAGTTAATTGCCTTCGTATGTTCAATGTTCGTTCTACCTGTGAGTGTGACGTAGGGTGTGGACAGGCAGGTTAGAAATAGTTCTTTTTTTTTTTATTTATACGCTGTACTCGCATTCGTCTTGCGCCCGCGGCACCGTCTTTTTACCTTTGTCTCCCCGATTAGTCTCTTGGCGATCCCAATTAGCAATTATCAGAAGGCCGGTTTTAAAATCGGTACTTTTAAAAGTGGAAACTATCGATAAATTACCAGCCACTCTCTTTATTATACGAATACTCGTAGATCGAGTAGTTGGAACGGCATGAAAATAAAGTAAAAAATTATGGGCGTTATAGCAACATTTTTGAAGTTATATAGAATTGGGTGCACCGAAAGGAAAAATAGAGAAGTATGCTAATTGTTTTAAGCACTTATTAATTAGTCTGTGGTCTTACTATTAACTTGACCAGACTTAAATTAACTTAAGAATAAATGGTCTATGTCTGGCCTCATGGTCGAGTGGTTAGAGACCCTGACTGCAAAACCGGATGACGCACGACCTCTGCTTTCTCAGACAAGGTGTCTAACTACTCGACCATGGTGCCAGTCGAGACCATTAACCACCAGAACATCAGATGGTCTACATGTCACACCCATTTACTAATACCAAAACATGACGGTAGTATTACTACCCTACGTTTTGTCTACACTAGATAAATGCTTAATGGCTAACGAATTTAAACTTCAACCCCATTCGAGGTCAAAATAATAATGATAATAACGTCCATTTATAAGGTTGCTCTATCGGATCTCTATATAGAGACAAACAGTTCGTTTTATTGTCCGGGGGTGAGTAACGTCGAGTACCTGGAACCCTTGGTAATTTTTAATTGACAAAAAGAGGAAAAAAAAAACTCGACCCGACCGATTTTATACAGGGAATTTATTTTATTACTCGTATTAGTTACCCGTCCGTGTGTGTGGGTGGTGCCGATACGAAAATATTTGAACGCCATACGTACGGTACGGTACTAGCGACTACATGCATTGTAATAATAAAATATGAAATAAATAACCGGGGACAATTCCACACACGGCTGTCTGATCACAAATTAGGCAATTTAATGCCTGTGTTATGGTGACCGGACAGCTGATAAACATACATTATATACATACGATATAATACTTATATAGATATTTTTATTACGATCAGACAGAGAACAAACAAATATGCTCATCACACAAATGTTTGTCCCGGGTGGGAATCGAATCCACGACCTACGGTTTTGCAGTCAGGGTCTCTAACCACTCGACCGCGAGGCCAGTCAAATAAATAAATCTAGTGTAAAAGCTGGCGTTAATAAAAAACCTTAACGCGTTCAAAAGGAAAGAGAGTTGTTAGAAGCGATTAAACAGTTCACAGATATTGCCGCGCAAGGCTCGCGTTCCCACAAACTGATGCGGCTAATTAGTATGCGCGGGCGCAAACATGACGACAATCTTCCACAGAGGCCATTGACCCATACGCAGGGAGTTTATAGCTTCTCTTAATCCTACTTAATGACCGTGAAGTGGACATGATATTGCAATTATACAACACGCAATAGTCCCTTCATTACAACGTGCATATGAAATAAAATTGAGAAAATGAAAATAGAAAAATTACGACGCCTGTTCAGTTTGGTTGTTGCTTATGCCGATGGTAATAATGAAGAAAATATTTTCCTACTACAAAATCTCGAATGACATCTCTATGCAATTATTTATTCTGTGGACTTGACAGTGACGATTAAGTCTCGACCCGGCCGACATTGATACAAGTTGAAAATTAATATTATATAGCTCATCATAATAATTCATTCATAATTGATAAGTATATACTATAATATTACATCACAAATGCTAACATTTCCATATCATGGATAACACACAATGTTAATTGGCTCGCAATGAGCGGTTTGTTTAAAGTTTTTTGTGAAATCTCAAAATGTGTAGCTTAATAGGCAATTTAATATAAAACGCCTCACCGCTATTAATCTTGATCCAACTTCTTATTTACTATATTTTGGTACATTTAAAACAGGTTGTCAAAAACCGTGTAACAATAAGTTCGTTATTTGTTAACAAAAGTAGATAAATTATGAGTAAAACACTAAAATATAATACTAGAAAAAATAATATATCAGAGAGAAACAGCCATAGGCAGGCCTGTAAGTGCGGGTGTTCAACAAATAATAAGACAAGATGACAGACCTATACTTATCTTTGTTATAGTACTTATCTATGGTTTATTGTTTGCCTTCTCTTTCTTTTCGATGGACACATTTTAAGCTGGGTCCCCGGATCTAAGTATAATACTAGCCGACTCAGTAAAGGCTGTCTAACCATATAAATTATTTCACATCTTAGGTCACATTATTGCATTTATATTAGGGATCCCTATTTGTTTTGAAAATGTAATATGGTTTATATCACTCAGTGAAGATGCAGCTTTCTATTGGTGAAAGAATTTTTGAAATCGCTCCAGTATTTTTTGTGTGAAAACATTACAAACATACAAAGGTTCACTCTCTACAATATTAGTGTCGATTTATGGAAAATCTACATCAACCAAACATCGCATCAAGACATTTGATGGCTATAAACACTACAGATGAAACGGATAATCAAGATCGAACAAAGCTGCGTGCATGCTGGAGCGTTGCTATACATAGATTGATCGCGAAAATTAATCTGTCAAGGAATCAACGGCGAGATAAATAAATATGCAAGATTTACACTCTGCACGGTGGACGTAACGGCTTCGCAATAAATGACGATTGTAAATTAAAAATAGATTTATGACTGTTTTGTTTGGAAGCTTAGCGCGCTATGATCAGAGGTGTTTGTTTTGTTCGGTCGCTCGTGTGCGCACAGCCTTATATCAATTGGATGTCAGTCCTCCAGTCCTTAATTACGTTTATTTGCATTTTTCTATATCATTATATTTCAGTATGATAGTGCCTTTATTTTTTTCGGAACCCTTAATTTTCTGTACTATGAATACAGTTAAAGTCGTGGTGCTTGGAACACTGTCAATTATTAATGCAATTTGTCTGTTGGCTAGTGTGCACGCGGCTTAAGGTCAATTACAATGACGCTCGTTTATTGGTTTAATTAATTCCTGTGTGAAATTTTCTAGTGTTTGTAGTGCGGGCTATCACAGTGCATAGCAACATTATCGGAGAACGCAAGACCCGCCAATGTTATTATTAGACATCTGTTTTTCGATCGTGTGCGCACTTCTTTAAATCGATATTTTCGATCGCAGCTTACATTCTTTATTTATTTTCCTTGGTTGCAGTTTCATTTTGTACAGGTTTTTTGTTGTAATAGAAAAGTAAATATATTATTTATATAAAACTGAAGTGTTTTCTAATCAGACGTTTGTTTTTTCGATCGTGTGCGCGCTTCTTTAAATCAATCATTCCGATGGGGTGTACGTTTGTTTATGTTTTCTTTGGTTGCATTTTAATTCTGTATTCTGTACATACAGTTTTTTTGTTATACATACATACATACATACATATCGTCACGCCAGGTCCCTTGCAGGGTAGGCAGAAAGCAGCGAGTGCCAAATATCCCTGTCCTTACAAACCTGCCGTGCTTCATTTACATTCAGTAGAAAGTAGAACTGTTGTACAAAAATCCCAGTTTACATAAATGTAATAAAAACAATTGGCACAATTCGAACAGACAGATGTGCTCATCGCATTACGTTAGTTCTGCGCAGACATCGATCTGACAACCTTCGGTTTTGCAACCAGGGTCTTATGCAGTGGACCACGAGGCCAGATTGAGATTTAGTTAAAAGTATGTGGACTTGTAAATAACTTCCCACAAACGGGTGTCCCATTGAATCGTGATTTTATCTGGAACAGCGTGGTGGAATATTCTCCGCAGCTTCCAAAGCAAATGCCCAACAGTGGGATGTTAGAAGAGTTACGTCCATTTGAATTGATGTGCAGAAAGATATGTGAATCATTTCACTAACACTGAAACGAGTTCGAATGAAAATTGTTGATGCCGATCCAGTCAACAATTTGTATACTGTTCGTTCAGTAGCGCTACATTCCAGCCAGCTCTGCTTGGGTTGTGTTGTTTTAGTCAGCAACTAAAGTTGTTTAATGAAGGGGGATAATGGAGGAGAAATATGTAAGCATATTTGATTCTGTAGATACAGTAACAAGTACTTGTAGGTATCATTTAGGTAGCTATCATTTATACTAAACTAACGCAACGCCCATTTTGTCATCGTTTACTTTGAGGCTTTTGTGTCTGTGATTTATACACGCATTCATCAATTTCTAATATATAAAAAAACGTACTTTAAGAAATCAAATTCTCAAGAACTCACGGTGCAAATAATACATACCAATATTCCACCAAACCACATACATATTTGTAAATAAATACATAATAAAATTATTTTGTGTAAAGAAAATCGTAGACGGAAACCGTTCTTTTATCTATCTATTGTGTAAAGTTTAAAACTTGACGTAATATCTGACACTCAAAACAATACTGGCTAGTTACTAGAGTGAGAGCAGACGAACAGTTCCGATAACCGGATAACAGGGGTAATAACGGATAACAATAACGGTTGGCGAGATCGCTCACGGCCGACATTTATCGGATTGAGCCGTCTTAGGCGTTATTCTGACGATGTTGTACCTATAAAACTGTATATTATTTTCAGATAATTAGAAAAATACGTAACAATAATTATACGCGGTAAAAGGCAAAATATGGAGTGAACTAACAATTCTGTAACATCTTTAAATGTACCCATATTTGTGCAA
>DWGJ01005175.1:0-10688 GCA_018246895.1 Aspitha aspitha aspitha
CTGTCTGGTCGACTTTCACGCCTAAACCGCTGAACCGATTTTAATGAAATTTGGTACAGCTATAGACTGGACCTTGAAAAAGGACATAGGCTACTTTTTATCGCGAAAAAAAAGGTTGAAGGGGCTGAAATAGGGGATGAAAGTTTGTATGGAAGTTCGTAATTATTATTCTAGAATTCTCGAGGTGTATGTATTAACGCGGGAAAAACTTTATAACATACTGATTTCCACGCGGGCGAAGCCGCGGGCACAGCTAGTGTATGTATGCATTTAGTCACTTACAGAATGCTTTGAATACAGCTATTGATATTGATATTGATTTCTTTAATCTCTTTTTTCGTATTTCAATCCTATTGTATTGCGTATCCAATATTGAGTCTATTATCCCGAAATCGGTCAATTGTCATTCCAACAAAAAACTGGTATAAACGAAACAAAACGGCACAGAGCGTTCCGTTAAAAATCGTGTTAACCTGTTAGTGAATCCGATAAAGCTCAAAAACGAGGGTCCAATCGACCCACACAATTCTGTTAGCCGTTAAATGATTCGTGAATATGATTGATTGAAAGATTTTTAACAGCTCGATGCAAACGAAATACACCTAAAAGCTCAGCTGTTCTTACTATTACAGAATGAAACTTTAATTTACCAACTATACACATAAATATATTTGAAATGTCTGCTTTTGATTTCAATAACGTGTGTTTTCAACTGCTTTAGTTATTTACACGATACTAAAATACAAACTTAAAAAACAATTATTTTTTAACATTTTGTCCATGTTTGTCTTTTTGTTTCTCCAGGCTAATCCCAGGAACGGTTGAAACGATTTTAAGGGGCCTTTTTCTTGAAGGTACAGAAGGTTGTAAGGCAACATACATATAGGCTACTTTTTATCCCGAAATCCTCACAAGATCGGGAGTTCCGCGGGAAAGCTCCTTTCTAATATAACTCTTCTCTTACTACCATCTTCTAAATTGAAAGCGCCTTAAGTGTTTATTTTTCTGCACTGAAATGTTCAAATTGCATTCCGTTCATTCATAGTAAAGACTATCTAGCTATATATACTACTAGCGGCTCGCCCCGACTTCGCACGTGTATAAAATATATAGTCTATGTCACTCACTGAAAATTTTGACTAAAATGACTTTTGATTTATTCACTACTGCCCGTGGCCCGCATGCGTTAAATTTGGAGTAAAACAATTCCCATTATTATTTTACATATAAACCTTCCTCTTTAATCACTCTATCTATTAAAAAACCTGCATAAAAATCCGTTGCGTAGTTTTAAAGATTTAAGCGTACATAGGGATATAGGGACAGAGAAAGCGACTTTTTTTTATACTATGTAGTGAAGTGTCAAACGCTACGCCATAGAATTGCACTGTCATTTGTATGTATATTCATTCTACGTGCGCAGCTGACAATATTTACTTTCTCTCACAGTAAATTAACATCAGCACAATGCGATACAGAAGCGTTAATTGCGCCTTTATAAAGGTAGTTGAAACCAGTCATCTGCGTATCAATCAATTATGTATACCGCATTTTGATTGATAATGCAAAATGTTATGTTGTTACCCCTCAACAACATACCTATTAATTTTATTAATTAGATAATAAAAGCTTTAAGTCAAGAGCCTCCGAAACCGGCGTGTATGCATGAAGTGAATGATGAATGTAGATGAAGCACGGCAGATTTGTAAGGACTGCGATATTTGGCACTCGCTGCTTTCTGCTTACCCCGTTACGGACCTGACGTGACGATATATATGTATGTATATAAAAGCTTTCGTTCCCGGAATCATCAATGTGCAAAAATCACTTGTAGAAAATCTGCATACTTAATACTAAAGTAGTGATCGGTTGAACTTTACAACGGGGATATCACCTTGATTATCATTACATATATTATTAAAGCTACAAGGAAATTATACAAGATATATTATAGTTAGGCAATTTCAATTGTCCCTAGAGGGTGTTTGAACTGAATTGTGTTTCAGCGAAGCTAAATGCGTCCCCCGCGGCCCATTCCGCTCCCCTGAAGAGGAACCAATCACAGGGAACAGAACCAAGTTCGGGGTAGCGCCGGATATGCTTAAATATGTTAGTATTAGGTATGTAACGCTGTGATTGTTAATATCAATTCAAACGTGAAACGTACACGCAGTTAAGTAGCTAATAATAATAATAATAATAATCCTTTATTTCAATCATATTAATGATAGTTCATGAAACACAAATCACCAAATCAAATCACAAATAAATTAAAAAACATTAAATTAAAAATTAAGTCTTATTATTTAATATTAAAAAGCTGAGATGGCCATATTATTAGTAGCAGACTGGCTGCAATGATTTTTTTAAGGTTTACGCAATATGTCTATACTCGTATGTATATGTATATAGTCGTTTAAAAGCGAAATAATCTTTTAGATATGCAAAAATTCCGTGCCACGATTTTTGTTTGCGAAACTCTCCGAAACCACTGAATCGATTTCAATGAAATTTTGTACATATCTATTATTTGATCCAACTTAAAAGATAGGGTAGTTTTTATAAAATAAGCATTAAATGTCAATTGTAAATAAATTTGTACACAAAATAAGTTTTCTGAACGCACGATATTTGACATATATGATTTGACATGTATAAACACGGCAACGCGTGGTCAGGTCCACTAGTTATTTTATGTAAACCCTTTGCGGTCTGTACTTACGATGAAAAGTAATAACTCTAAAATAAATTCTCTATTTTTTATTTTTAATATGCGTCTTTTAGTCGACGAACAGACGTACTCGTAAAGCGAGGTTTTAATTACAGACTGACGTCATAATTGCTCACCGTACTGTAAGGGAAATGTAAAGAATGTCCTCGTTATTCATAGCATTTAACACAAATATTACATGTTGTGTCTCGTTTCCGTGCAGTCCATTTGAAATACGATAGAGAGGAATAGAACATTGAGTGACTAATAACTACTATTGATTGTTTATGAATATACGAGTAGATACAGATTATAGGTTTCTTCTCAACGCTACGTTTGTGGTTGTGCTTGCTATTTAATATTTCTGTGGCTTCGAAATTGCAATTAAAGTGAGGATAGTTAGTAACTTCTCATCCGCCCCCCCCCCTCCCCTCCTTTTGTTCTAATCCTAAAAGTTTGACAAACACATCCAGTTAATACCGATTGCGAAATGAAAAATGTGCCCCAAAAGTTTGACCGAACGCATAAACAAATGAAGACAAAGCAGAGTTCAAAATTTCGCCCGAAACACGTTCGGAAATTTCGTCCGAAAGTACCTACGTTCGAAAATTGACATAAAGTGTAATTACAAACCTGCTGTTAACGTCCGCCCGACGCCCCACGACGAATTTCATCGAAGCGCCGATCTGTGTCGTCGCGCGCGGAGTTCGAAAACCGAATTTATGTTCAAAATATTTAGTGCAAATTCTGATTTCAGACCGTCTGGAAATTCGGTTATAAATCTATTTTGGCCTTTCCTACGTCTAAATTTACAACCACCTCTCTTAGCTCTGTGTTGAATATAAATGATAAATATTAATATGGTTTCTGATGTTGAAATACAAGTGGCAATTTGACATTTTACTTAATTGATACATTAACCCATAGTGACCTATAAGACGACTCTGAAATCAAGCACAACACGTATATCAATAATAACAACAGTTTCACATGTGGCCGTCTAACACCAAATTAAGCAAAGCTTGTGTTATATATAGTAACGAACAGCTTATAAATGATATATACATACATATGCTAATACTTATATAGATATTTTTATTACACCCAGAAATAACAAACAATACACTCCTCATACAACTGTTCGTCTTGAATGGGAATCGAACCCACAACCTCTAGCCCAGTGGTCAGTTCCACTAATCATTGGAACAAAGTGCTAATCATAAGGGAAGGTTACAAGGATGGCTTAAAAGAGAGAAATAGTCCATAATATTTTCCTAATGGAAAATTTACAAAATGGTGCAATGTGTGAAAATCGCAACTCACGCCTGATGTATCTGACACCACAATTCTGAGAATATTCGACGCGATATCGAAACGTGCCGAACTACCACAAACAATACGACATAGAAAGTACGATGTATATTCGTACATGGAATATTAAATGAAATATAAGAGTAGTGGTTGCAGACTACACAATATTTACACTGCGACGTCTGCGTAGAAGCAATTACCACAAAGCCTACCGCTCATCTTATAAGTGTTAGTAAAATTCACGGTGTAATTATTAATGACAGTTCTTAGGTTATTGCGTCTTATCCAATTCATGAAGTATTGACTTCACCAAAGCCACCCTGGTGTCATTTAGTCATTTTATGTCTTGAATGTAATGTAATTCTAGTTACCTTGTAAACTTTAATTGCATTCCAATTCTGCGTATTCTCCCGATGGAATTTGGAGAGTCCGATTTGTGGCACTGTATACCAACGCGTGCGATAAATACTGATTAAAAAGCATGGTTTTGTATAAACACGTTGACAAACTTCTCAATGCTACTTTTCAACTTTCGACGATCATTTTGAAATAGGGACGGTGTCGTTGTAAAGGGAAAATTTTATTATTTTCTCGTATTCAAACCTCAATTTGTAAATTCATTCATTTTCAATTTTAACATATCACGAGAACGAGTGGATTAAGACTCACGGCAATAAAATAGGGGTGCTAAAATGCTTCCTTGTGGTACTCCAAACTTTTGGAAAACAGAAATAAGGATAAAATTTTATAAATCCATTTAAATATCTATAGGCAAAAATAATGTGCAAATGGTGCCATTTGTTACTTGAAGTTTCATAGGCGATTATCTGATTCGTAACACTCGTAATTTCACTCTAAAGTTAAAATAATTATGGCATTTAAATCAAATCTTAATAAACTTACAGGATCAGTTAAAGAGGACTTTTAGTAATTAAAGGCACTTTTATTATAGAATACTACAAAGTATAGTCGCACCTGTCCTGACCTTTTGTTTAATGAGCAAAATCCCCGTAATTTCATACTCAACTCAGTCGAATACATTCAACGCTAAGAACAATACACGTCACTAAATCACGAAACACTTTCCGTCTATGCAAATGTTTTGACCGCTTGAAAATAGCCCTTACAGTTATATTCTCAGTGACCGGTGTTAATTCACCGTGAAGTTTGTAAACAAGCTGTTGGACGTGATTTACAAATAAGCTTTTGTTCGATAGTTTCGAATCTATGTTAACGATATAAACAGCTGTGGGCTTCCTGAATGTTTAGACTAGAACTAAGAGCTGCTACTGTATCTGTTATAGTGTTATGAGCAAAACATTTCCACATTCAAATACTTGTTACACGAATGTTTTCATTACGATAACAATAATGAGGGCAATTTTCTAACAGTTAACCGCCCCTTTTTTTAGGATTTTTTTTGAGTTTTTTTTTTTCTTTTATTTCTACGCTCAACAGGATTTGTTACTTAACTACCTACATATGATTTGAAACGTGTGGGTAAACCAATTTATCATATTACGCATGTCAGTTATGATTTTGATATTGAGGCATTTGCGATCTTAAATTTAATTTTGGTGTTATTTGTGGCAATTATAGCATTAAAAAACCTATTTTGTCTCGAGTTCATTAAATGAAATTCCTGAAAATCCAGAACCTAAACAAACCGATCAAGACTAATACAGAAAAGATTATTTCGATTGTATTATATTTTAAAAATAAACAAATTTAATAATATACCAAGTATATAGATCTCAATATTAATTTATGATCTCTAAAAAGCTGTGATTTCGCTAATAATTATTTATTCTTTCTCTACCGATTTTCATATTCAAATATGCTTTAAGTATATTAAATCTACGGATGAGAAGCTCCTTAAAGGTATGGTTCAAAATTGTCGACTAATTCGGCTATTTGAGCCCTAAGATTTACATCACTGTAACAAACATTATAAAGCGAGAAAAGGCTTTCGTCAAGTCAAATTTTAAATCGACCCTGACATAATATTTCAAATCATTCGCGTCTATTTAAATTCAAAATTAATTACTTCAAACCTTTTCGTTTTACAACTGCGAGAAACATTTTAATATAGTCTTCCAGACATCCGTCTATTACACCGTTTCGGTACAGTTTAAGTTTTAATAAAAATAATTATAATTCTTAAGGCAGTGACCGAATCGCCAAGCGTTAAAAATATTACCCATTTTATCAATAACAAATCGAATTGTATCATATATTTCCTTCCACTACATTATTATAGATCTTTTCCGTGTAATATCTGTATCTTTTAGAAATAGTAATGACAGTTTAAAAATTGATTGGAAAAAAAGAAATTAAAATTAAATTAAGAAACATTAAAACGTTTACTTAAATAACATTTTGGGACAAATCGCATTACACAAATTTTAAGGAGTAAATATTTTGATTCGGATGATTCGAAATTGCTCACGAATTTGTCTACACGTAAAATTCTCCGAATCATTCTTACGATACGTTCTACAAGTGTTCGCGGGGCAGGTTATTAATTATTTAACTCACAGATCATCTGGCGTCGTGCCCCTCAAGCGGGGCTTTGAGCTCGAAAACAATAATCTCCTGATGGCCCAGGGACTGACGTTAAACTCTTGATAATGGCACTGAATCGAGCCTTTGTTATATTATCTTAAAACATCTCCTGTCATAACAAGACTAGCTCCGCTCGGCACAAACGTTCACAGATAACGGATGTATAGAGGTTGTACATTTGTCTTGCTGAAATCTAATAAATGTTAAAACGGAACATTTCCTAAAACTTATGTAATTGTCTTCATAAGTATTGGTAAATTTGTAACATTAAATAACATTGCTTTGAAAACCCTGGCGGTCAATAGGAAACTGTTACGGTAACAATATAGAAGTGTCATTAATTGAGAGTATAAATCACTTTTTTACCGTCGAAGACTAAGAAGCTGCTTGGAAATCAATCAAGAGAATATCAGCACTCAAAATGTAAACAAAGAATTTATTACCTTGAAATGTTAACGTAATTTAAATGTTATTTAATTTAAAAAAGGAAAACAAAGGGATTTAAATGTACATAATACAATGTATATTAAGCGGTTAATAGCACATGAAATTAACCGTATAATTTATCCCGCACTACTCAATTACACGCACCCACAATTGAATCATTAATTTAATTTACTTGTTCAACACTACAAAATTAAATGAATGCAATTAAATGGAACGGATGAAAAAAGAATTCTGGGCAATGTCGGATCCATTTCAGTCCATTAAGCGCTGAAACATGGATTAACATAATATATTATTGCAATTTTGGTTTCTGATTATAGGGTCAAAATTACTAGTCTAGGTATACTTATAACCTTTAAAACTAAACTAAGAATTGAAATTTTTGACTATACTAGAATAAATTGTTTTTGTTACGTTTCTATATAATTATTTGTATGCTTTAAAAATAAATGTCATTTTGTAATTAAAAATCATACTTATGAAATATAGAATTTTAAATTGTTTTAAACTTACACAATTGCATATTATTTTGTAGGCCAAGCTATATCCATTCCACAAGATTATTATTATGATTATGATCATTATAAAACTACACTAAGCTGACATAGGGCTAACAGCAATCGAAAACAAGTTACAAGTATTTAAGCTACAAGCGCTGCAAAGTTTGAAGTTATCGATTAATGGATCTGAACACTGAGAACTTTAAAGCCGCTGGAAATTCTGTAACAAGACAACTGATGTAACAGTTAGGGATATTCCGATACAAGAGAAATACACAAGAGTAAATTATTGTTGCCTTCGCAAACAAGTACTGCAGACCGTATTAGCGATGCTACGAGTAACTCAGTGGTTAATACAAAAATCGTAACGCTGTGTAAACAACAAAATCCAGAAGATGGATGCCAGGACTGATTGCGTCATCCAAAGGCAACTGGATAGCGAAAAATCCCTAATAACAATTACCGTTTGCTTCGATATCACTGAAAATTCGCTTATTGTAGGTAAAATGCGAGCAATTCAATTTCTATGCACAGTTCGGCCGCGTTCGGTGCATTACTAATCACTACAAAATGAGATCCGCAAACCCGAATACAAAATGCTAGAACATTCCCAACCGCATATCATTGTGAACACTCGCATACGAGCTCATCAATGTAAAATCCCCGGTTCACAATTGCAGAGGCGTTTGCCGGGATTTCGGGATTCGTGCAATGCGAGTTCTTTGCTTTCAAATTTGTCGACAAAGCGTCTCGACTCGACTGCGTTTATAGATCATCGTGTTTATCTTTTGTCTTTTATCTTTTAGTATAAATAACAAAGATTGCAAATAAATCAATTGCGTTTGTAAGATGATAATCTTCTGTACAACGAGGACGTAAACGCTATGTAATCAATGGAAGCATGTAAAATGTATGCATAAATATTATTAATCAGATATATATAGGAAGATACTATTTGTTCCCGTTTATAAAGCACTATAGTTGAAGTAGGTAATTTTCTGTTATAATATATTTACGCAGATTATATTTCTTTTCTCCGTTATACTTTTAAAGGTAATTCTGTTATAATTGTTGTTAATTATATTTATTACACATAAACTTCTTTGCAACTTATTTACCACGGGAAACAAAGTGAGTGTAAGTTTAACATTAAAAAATAACGATAAAACTATTAGTAGGAAATTTGTACGCCAAAGAATCCCTGGTAATGTTTTCTAAGGCGTGTGAAATCTGCCAATCCGGTCTTGGCGAGTGCGTAAGACTCGCATCAACCCTTATCAATCTGAGAGCAAACCAGTGTCGGACAGTGGAACGATAAATTATTAGATAATTATTATTGTTCGCCCGTATTATACAGGGAAGCAGAGACGTAGTGGCTTGAATTTCAGCCTCATATTCAGATGGTCTAGGTTCAAATCTTAGCACACATCTTTGATTTTTCAAGGTACATATATGTACGAATACGGTTCCTATTTAATTTATCAAATTATATTTTCTTGGGTATCCGCCAAATTAAGTCGTACCGAGATATTTTGCTCACTAAGCTTAAATTGCGACCGCTTGCTCAAAAAGTAGTCACGCTCTGATATTAAATATTCAGTAGTTAGCTATTTTTGGAGATTACAATCTCGCGGCCCCTCTGTATTATTTTTGGAAATTCAATGGGTACCAAGAAACGCATGATCTTCCACCATAATAGAATTTTGAATATTATACTTCTCACTCTACGATACATTTGTTGGAAATATGAGGCTACGAAATATCATGCAATGGCATGTATTCACGAGACCTTTTAACATATGTACTTAACTTAATGTTGAATTTGAATTTAAATCACAAAACGTCCTAGCAAAAATATGAGCCTCATTTATTTATTCCTTTCCCGAATCTGGCAATAAACCCGTAACAAAAGGTCAACTAACTATGGGGAAAATCGTCCATAATAGGGATCAAAATGGACCCTCATTGTGAAAACCGACTCTAGGCTCATTATCGTTGATTCAACAGGGCGTACCTAACGAAAAGATTCTCGACCTCTGTTAACTAACCCTTTACTGTTAGAGCACTGTGTGTGTGCATATAGTATTATAACTGGGACAATTCTATCCCCGCCTGCCTGAATTCAAATTAGGCAACTAAATACCTCTGCTATGGTGATCGGATAAACATACTATATAATACTTATATTCATACGTATTTTTATTACACCCAGACGCATTCATTGCACATTCAATGCGTATATAAATTATAAATAAATAAAAATATTATCGAAAATCTTAACCCTCTCACACGTGGAATATTTAACCCTCCATTATATAACATCAATGCCGTCAACAGGCAGTTCACCCATAAAGCCTGAACGTCCATTACCGGACCAAGGTACCCGTGAAATACTCAAACCTGAAGGGTATAACAACAATTATTATGGAAATTCAATACCTTATTGACGGGTTTTTCTCGCTCGAAAAGTTTTCTCCGTTCCATTAAACTTACGCTGTACATTCGACCGTGATTTTTACTTATCCATTGTAATTTTTCATCGGTCTCTTATAAGTTTTTTTCTTTGTGTCGTCACGATACGTGATTCGTTTCTAGTTTTATTTCTAATACCAACTGCATTTATATGTTCGAATGCAAATTAAAGTTGTTACAAGTGTTGCTATCTATATATTCGTATTGCAATTAATTGATATCAATTGACTCGATGAAAGCGATTCAATGCTGAAAAGGCTGTGACGCTTTGTTTGATGTCACAAATGGACATAAGAAATGACATAATCAATTTTTGTAGGTGTATGTAGGTCTTCATGTGTATGTAGGTATGATATTACTAGAACAAATGACTCTTAGACACTAGTTGTTCAGTGAATATATTTGTAATTAAGAATAACGAATAATTTTTTCAGGTATTTGCATAGAAGTACCGCGTCTTATCTCGTCAAAAATCTCTCAACGTTACTGACGCTATTATGGCAATCTGTGATACAAGTGATTTCTCGGAGATATAAGAAAGTGAAATGAAAACTTACTTAAACTTAAATTAGTTTCGCAGTAAAAAATGAGAAAGGGAATGCTCCCATGGTTCGGGCATGTGGAGAGAATGGATGATGAAAGAATGACGAAACAGATATACAATGCGCGTGTTGACGGACGTA
>DWGJ01005176.1:0-10687 GCA_018246895.1 Aspitha aspitha aspitha
AAATTTCATACTCCTCCGTGCCCGCAATTTTCGTAAAAAGGGATCCAAAGTTTTCCCTTCACGTATTTATATATAGACACTTATGTCGTAAATTGAATGCAGGATGTTTACTATTTATTAATTACTTCTACAATTTTTATATAGGTATACTAGAAGTAATGATAAAATTCGTATTATTTTATTACATGTAAGTAAGTAAAGGTAATTGTTGCTACAAGTGTCGTAAACATTTCTGGTATGAGTAAATGTATGAAGTCTATAGTCTATCTACTCGTATAAATAAACCATTTCAATCATTGGTATCAATATAAATGTAAAGTATGGTTTGTAATAGAACAAAATTGTGAGTAGTCACAGTGTAAAAGAATAATTTGATTTTTACTAAATCTGGCACATCTGTCAGATATGTATTTAGATACCTAATCTGTGACTTCGGGAAACGGAAGTGAATGTTGCCATCGACCCGACACGGTGGATGCTCCACAAAATTTCGTTATACAAATTTCAAAACCATAAAAAAACATAATATTAATTAACGAGAATAATTATGATTCCATCCATATTTCACATATTCTATTAATAAATAATACTACTATCAAAAAGTCTCCTTTCTTGATATCGCGTTTACGATTGTCCGATCGATACCGGATACCGATACCGATACAAATGCAATCGGTTTGATATTGAACCGCTTGATTGGGTGCGTGTGCCGCCGTACAATGACAATATAAAATACGTATAACTTACAACCAGCGTTGCTGCCGCGACTCACTCATACTTGACCAGGTGCGAGAAGACAGCTGGTGGCTCATGAGGGTCGCGTGCAGCGTTCTTATTGTGACGCGGAATGCACTTGGGGTCGTGCTGACCCCGTCTACGACATGGGTACACAATACCCTAATAGCCAGCTATGAGCAGGTCCGGTTGTTACTCCCGTTACTATGCGAGCACAATCAACGTGATTGATATCAAAATCGAGTAACATTAGTAATTTGCTTCGAATTGCGTTGATATTAATTGTCAAACAATTGTTAATTATTATAAATGATATCAATGTAGAGATCTCCTAAGTATACCTACATGTATTTTATTTTTTGCGATGAACATGATTATTTGTGTTTTGGAAACAATCTTAGACCATAATTATACGAATGTTGTAATGATAATAAGTAAGTACTGGCCGGAACAGTAATTAACGGAAGAAACACAATTAAAAAAAGGTTACGAATCCTGAACCGGGAGAAGATCGTGATCCTGTTACCCTGGCGGACATACCTCTCTTGCTTCTTGCTAAATTTATTTTGTTGTTTAATGAAATGAATTCTCTTTGTTGTGTAATGAAATGATAAGTCATTTCATTGATAGAAGTAATGAAAACTAACGAAAGTGAAGGTAAATGATAAATATTTGACATGTTTAAAAAACTAATAGGTTAGTAAAAGATTTGTTGTTTGTAGTTGTTCTTATTGGCGTCTTTCCTATCTTCGTTATGTCGTATAATTCTTTGTTAAATGAAGTCGCGAAAGGAAGATTTTTTAATTTGAATTTGCGTAGCAGACAAATTATACAAACTAATTCTCTTGGCGATGAATATCATTAAATGCTAATTTCCCTCTTATCCGGGCGTTTGCTCTCTAACTGAAAAATCAACTGAGTAAACGTGACGTGGCTTTAGAAAAAAAAAAATAATCGGCAGAAGCTTTATGGGGTGGCCGCGTGTCGCCAGGCCGCCAGGTGAGGGGTCCCCCTGTCATCTCTTTACAATAATACTTATTATTATAACTCCTTATTATTTCTTGTTTTAATTGTGCCTCGACTTGCCTTTTACTCCTTTTGTTCGCAGTTAATGGCGTTTATTGTTTTGTATTATTTTTTTTAAACGCGTGCGCGTGCCGGCTGCGTCTGCAAGATTTTCAAAGGCAATTTAAATTTTTCTCTCCTCTATTTGTGTTATAATAACACCGTAATTAAGGTAGCAATTGTTGGTACAGCACCAGTTCTAGCAGGGATCAAGTATAAAACTTATTTTGACCTCCTATTGTTACTTTACCTAGGACTTTTAAAACGCTGGATGAATGAGCATTTACTAGGCAAGATTGTGAACATGATAACATCGTTTTTCGTTAGGTGAAATAAATAAACTTTTGTGAAATGTTAAAAATAAGGCTTAAGTTAGGTTGGCTACCAGTATTTCAGGGTTTCTTTGGGGGGCTAAAGATGTTCTCCCGGAATGCAAAGTGATACTGGTGATCCCGGCAAATGGTTCCCGAGAAACATCTTATAGATAGATAACATCCAGGCATATCTTCTATGTTACGCCTGATATGGAAGAGCAGTAAATAAAAAAGAATATTTGTGTGTTTGTAAACTCACAAACAATTTTTGATTTAGTTATTCACAAAAGTTAATTCAAAACATTACTTACAGGAATTATGAAAATGTTTCATATTAATTCGTTTGAAAGATATTTAGATAATTTCGTTGTAATACATTGTTAGTACGGATATACATTTAGATAAAGATAAATGCTTCGTAAGCAATGATTTTTTGTTGCTTAACACAAATAAAAAACTGAAAACAATTACATGAATTTTAAAAGACCAACTCACCAGTCAAACTAAACGTTTAACAGTAGAGCTGGCTGATTTTATTTCATAAAATTAGACAATTACAAATTAGATTAATTTGAAATTAGAAATTAAAAATTAGAAAAAATGGACCTACGAAGCTTCGTTGCAGCGAAAATTCATTGAATGCCGATCATCACATCTTACTGATCGATCTTTGAACCCCCACACATTAGAAGATGTAAATGCCAAGTTAAATTAACTGAATGCCATTGGTTTCTGCGTGACAAGACGGGGCCCATATGTCGCGAACTTGTAATTGCTTGCAAACTTGCCTGATCGAAGATTTACGAGTATACACCATTAACGGAAGCATGTTGATGAGAATGTGTCGCAACTAATTATATTTTAAATCGGATTTTTATCAGACGATAGTATAAAAAAGGTTTTAGGTTTGTAAGGACAGATATATTTGGCACTCGCTGCTTTCTGCCTACCCCGTTAGCGACCCGGCGTGACGATATGTATGTATGTGTATATGAATGAAGAAATATATACGTAAGTGTATATTGACCGACTGGCCCGCTGAGTAGGATATTTCCGTCGAATATTTTTGTGAAAAGCATAAATATGTCCTGTGTTTTGATGTGAAATTATCTATATACGTACCTGTTTAAAATTTCATACATGTAGTTTATCAGATGTTCGGTCACCATTGGACAGGTTCTGCCCAGTTCGACATCAGATAACTCTGTGTGAAGTGGTCCCAAGATATTGTTGTTATTATTATACGCTATGTAAAATATTCTATTATTTGGTCCTTGTAGACATTGTGTATAACTTGTAAAATTACATCTGTTTAAAGCCATTCATTGTAACTTTATTGTAATTGAAAAGCCCTTTTGCAGCGTACCTACGTACGTGAAAAAAAGAACAAATTCCTAAAAGTTTTTTAAAACGCATCTTTCCTCTCTAAAATGTGCATTTAAAAATGTTGCAGCGTTGAATCAACGAACCGACTGGTATGACGTGAATTGGTTCAAATACCTCTTTAATCTCTGCTAAATTTCGTTTCGTGACGTCACGCACAAAATATCGAATGAGTGCCGTTGTCGACGAAAAACATTTCAATGTAGTTGGAGCCGAACAATATCGCGAATGCCTAACGCAGTCTAAATACACATAAAAGCGTACAGCTGTTATAAAAATAGAAACAGTATGTAGGAAAGGCGCATATGAAATGTCCAAACAAGAATGAAGATAACGAATAAATCGACGGACTCGTAGGTACGAGTGTTATAAAAAACAGTGTATAAAAATATTGAAGTTCATCGCCCTCCAAAGTGCCTCCTGTTGCCGCAATGTGTTCCTGTTTGATATATCAACATTGGAACATGGAAATACGATACTGTTTGGGACTGTACGCGTGTTGACTTTTCTAAGATGTTTAGAGACTACGTATTGTTGAGAAAGTTAAACCGTTGACGTATGCTAAACATAATTGATCGTCTAATCAATTTGTTTCGTTGTTAGTGATTTTTAAGGTAATTAGCTGATAGATGGAACTTTAACCAATGTCGTCTTGACTTGAATCAATGTCGTATATAGTAATTTTCAGCAATAGAACTGTTTGATATTATCAGCTTGAAATCCGCTTTATTGAATATTAGTGTTATTTTTAAACAATAATTATTAACTTCTTAATACAACGAGAACGGATTTTTTTCTTTTTAAATACCCCGCAATATCTGTGTGTCTAAATTAGTTGTCAGGCCATATCACAACAAGGATTTATACATTTCACGTTGAAACTAAACAAAAAACTACAAATATTTTTTTAACATAGTATATCGCATTCAAAAAACTTCTGACACATGTTAATCTATCGGAAGTTAAAGGGTTAAACAGAAACAGATCGCGCAAAAAACCGCTATCAAATTTGCGGTTCGGAAACGATTAAAGTAAACGAAGTGGAAGTAGAAAAAAAGGACAAAAACATGCAAAAGCTGTTTGGCGGTAGTTGGCAAGTCATAGATAACACACCTTGGCGTAGACGGTTTTTGTGGTCGCAAATGTTTGGACGAACGTTGGCCCCGAACGGAGCATATGTCAGATTTAAGCGCGTGCGATCCGTGAAATTGAACACCTTTTGTAGCGTACGCGTTTGCTTTGTTTCTATTGTGATTTTCTACTATCTCTATCTATTTTAGTTTGGAAAATGTAATAAAACTGTAGGTACCTGTAGCGATAAAACACGCGTATATTTACATTCTCAAATCTAATAACGCGAATAGTTCTTAACGGGGTAGGTAGAAACTTTAGAAAGCATCGAGTGCCAAAATCTCTGTCCTTCCAAACTGTCTGTCTGTCTGTGTTTTGTCCACATTTATAGTATGGGTTTATTTTGCGTAAAATTATTGTAATATTATATGCAACAAACAAAATATGACGACGTCAAATATTTTTTTGTACCTACCTCTTGCTAAGTACACAAATTTTTTTGAACTAAAATTTTTAATAAACCGCTTATTATGTGAAAGACATGACTAATCACTGCTACAAAATCGTATCGAGCAGATCTAACCCTCCCACGGCGGGGTTGTTTAAGATGCACATGTCGCGCTCCTCCGAGCAGAAAACACCACTTAAGGGTTGAGTCGTGTGTTAAGTAATAGAGAAAAAGCGTTTCATGTGTATTATTTATATGGGATTGTATTTATTTGCGTGACTAATTACGGTAAAGGCAACCCGTTTTTCATTCGTAAGTTTTTAATGAACTTAAACAGTTGGTGGTGAAAGTACGAGGCGATGACAGGTTGAAATACGGTAGCTATTACAAATCCTTAGTTTCTGCCTACCCAGGGCAGGGCAGGGCAGTATGTGGCATGATTATGTTCATATTGTCCGTTATCTCTTAATTTTAGACTGATAAAACTTGTATCTGATCTTAAAACATTCCATCAAAACTGATTTAGGACTTTGCTAGTTAAAGGTTAATAAGGCTACGTTTTTTGATCAAATGTATTTGCGTGTACAAGGCAAATAAAATGAGTTTTATAGAAACCGCTACACTTATCGCTGTTCCTACTAACAAGCTAATCTCCTTACCCTATTATGGCGGTGTTTGCTCGAGAAATACAAGGTCTTAAGACGTTTAGGGCAAGCAGGGGTGCCACGCGATGCGGTCACTTTGTGTGTGTATTGAAATGGTTACGTTTACACGCTTCCGTTATCATGTTATTAGATCTTCAAACCTGTCATAAAAGCGTTTTTCATTTTATAACACAATAAAATTAATATCGATGAAATTTCTCATGCTGAAGTAGGTACTGCTGAGAAATTAGGCTATTAAAAGTTATATTAGGTATTGTTAAATTGACATAAATATTAGTTTGGATATTTCTTATAAATATTAGGAAAATATTATGGTCTTAGGACCACAATAATTTCCTCTTATTTGAAGGCTTTTATTAACGGTTTAGGTGAATGAAATAATTTTAGGAAAAATCATTTTATATCATACACACATCTAAAGGAGCCCACAAATATGTAACTACATTTAAAATATATTTTAAATAAAAAAAAAACCATTAACAATTTTATTCTTAATTTAATCGAGTGACAACCTTACTGGACGTTTATCTTAATACTTGGCAGTCTTATAAGATTTCCTCTCTTGGGTCGAGACCCTCACAAGAGGCCGGCGTCTTCGCACTCAATTGCACCACTTTAGGACTCTCGACAGCTTTTGTTTTTTGTGTGAACTTTTCACCTCGTACATTTCAATAATAATATCGTTTACAACTGGTAATAGGGAAAAACATTTCTAAACATTTCTAAGTGTGATTTATTGACATAGTGTGATATTTTAAAGAAAAAATGTGATCCGTGATAGTCTGGCATATCACATCCATGTTATCTATGAAGTTGGCATATTGTTTCCATATCTACCATCAACTAAAACCATTTAAATTGCACAATACCATATTTTATGCTTATTACGAATACATTGTATGCAATCGCCTACCTATACCTACCTGACCCGTTGTTAACAATGTAATATTTTCAGTAACTTATTATTCATAAATAATTATCAATTATGATAAAGTTCTGATAGCGTGGTTAAAAATTATTATTAATTGACCCGAACACTTTCCTTTTCGGCCGATCAATTGATTGATAATCAACTTCCGGTGAAAGTAAATTCTTATCTTTATTGCATCCGATCTATTTCCTCCCGACTTTCTAAATCCCTCTGGGAGGATTCATCGCCCTAAGCCATTTGATTCTTCATTATATTTCATTTTTTTGTGAACTGACAATGAGTGTTAAAAACAAGATAGTCCTATGTTTCAAATATATTGGTTTATTTTCGATTTAGTAGTCTTATAATAATTACTTTAGGCGAAACATAAACACCATACATATAAAAAGTAGTCTATCAATACACGATCCGTAATACAGCTATTTCTAACTAAGCGCACAATATATTATAGTGACAGAAAGCAGAGAACATTAAAGCTATTTTAGATCTGCAGAGGAAAAAGGCATCTATGACGTCACCACAGCATCTATATCACAAGATCGTCGGGCACAAAAAGGCAAAGCCGCATAAAAAGGCACACAATAATAGAAACAAAACAGCGGCGCGAAACTTTTACGTAGCGGCACATTTTACGCATTATCTAGCACGAATTGTGAACGCGAGCGAAAATTCCTAGAACAGCGCTTCCCAAACTTGGCGACATCGCGACCTCCGGCCATTTTGATGGGATCCCAAAAATTCTGCGCAAAATTTTAAGTCACAAATGCTCCGGACAAATCTCGCGCCTTCAAATGACAAAGAAATTTCGCGAACCCCTGGAGACCTAATTTAATCTTTCTAAAAGCTCACACTATTTGCAGTAACTCTTGATGACTGGATAATCGATTTATATCACCGTAATCGAGTAAACGATTCTCGATACAATTTTGAGACTTTCGAAAGAAATAGTGCGAATATAGCCAGCTTCATTAACACTACCATCTAGTACCTAGTGTTTCTACGATGGCTGATAGTATAAAACCCAATAATGACTGCAATGATTAACATAAAACATACCGACATGTAGGTATAGGCAAACCAAAATTATATCACATTTTTGCTTAGTATTCTATTTTAATTGTTAGACAAATTTACACTTCGTTTGTTGTTAATTTGGTGATTAATTCGGTGTTTTAAACATACACGATACATTCGTACTCACATTCGCTACAACTCCTAGTAGAGAATCGCATGTCACACTTTGAAAAGCGCTGTCCTGCTATTTGCGGATCGAGAAGACAAGCTTTTAATATTCGAGGAACGGTGGAGACAATCCTCTTAATCAGGGAGCAGACAATGCGCGAAACGAGGCCACGCACATACGAGATGATTAGCCGCTTTGTTGGCGAGTGTACCGCGCACTTTTGTTACCAACTGTACCGGGCCCGGGAAACTTTTAGCTCATATGGATTGTGACGTTGCAAGAGCCCGTAATTGCTCGGCTTTATTAAAAATGTTAGTCTGTTTGTAAGAAAATAATTGTAGTCGGCTCGCTAAGGCGTGCGTGGTGCGTAAAGCGATTAAGCGCTGGATATGATGGACCACAGTAATGAACGCGAGGGCGACATTGTCTGTCTTGTTGAATACACAGTTAATATAAAGTAATCGACATTACTCGTTTCTATGTCATAATGTTAATGTTTACTTTAAGTCGAAGTTGTAGCCAACGAAGAGTTTTTTAATGTTCAACGTTACCAATACATACATACAAAGTAAAAAGAAGATGAAATAGTTGTAACAATACACAAAAGTCGCTTACATTTAAAGTAAAATACGAAAGTAACCTTTTCACGGAATCTTTTCAGCTTTAAATTTCCACATTTGGATATGCCTGTAAGCGTACAATGTGAGCATTTCTTACAATGGAAGCAGAGAAAGGACCATTGTTATGTTATTATGACACCACGCGCTCAAAAGATAACGCGAAGACACACGGAGCAAAACCAACACACATCGAATATTAAATCCCGACACGGCGTGTACATCGGAACTTCGTCTAATTAAAAATAAATCGGGTAAAAGACAAAGACCCGGCGAGATTTCGTTTTATTGCCGCGAAAAAAAATGATACCAGCCATAGGAAAGAAAGAGGCGGATAAAAAACACAATAAAGAAACAATGTAAACAAGTTAGGGTGTACTTGAGTAGCTCATTACGGAGCAGATGCGGCCGCATTAGCCGCTTGGCTCGTTTGAGCTCGGCGCTCAGTCGGCGCTACGAGCCACGAACCACGGATGGCTTGCCGGCGCTCTGACGACAGACGTTACCTTTGTTTAACCTATTTCGGTTTAGATTACGCTTTCATGTGACGCACAGTCTTCATTAATTGAAACTAAAGATCACAATTTGCATTATGAGTCACTATGCTTTGGTGCTGCGTGCCTTTGACGTACTCTCACACATGGAATCGCAACTGAAGCCGCTCTAAAATCCGATACACATTAAGTGGACACGCTCGTAATTAATGCGGAAAACAAAACACACACGAGCCAAATTCGGTTGCAAATAAAAGATATGTCCCATTAGAACAATCTTCAAAATCCGTATCGCACAATGGACGCAAAAACGAAAAAACAAGCCCTCATGAAATAATTAGTTACCTGAGAGCTTGTAAAAATCCGCACGCAATGCATACATAAAAACCATATATCGAATCTGCACCGATTCATTTATCCAAGGTAACGAATTGAATTGGGTTTTTGTTCGTTTCCATATTAGCGACAAAACGCGCGTACTCGAATTTAGACACTCGATGCACTTTCGTATGTTCCGGATTGTTCATTCCATTCCATTTTTCTCCTTTTGTTTTCGATTTGAGGACGATCTGTGGCTACGCTACTTGTATCTACAATGTTTTGTTTTGTCTGAGTGCCACGATTGTGTTATTGTGCGCCATGTAAACCTATTCTTACCTATTTTTAAAGTGCACCTGCTTTTGATTCCATATTTTTTTTAATATGTCGCGATTGTTTGAA
Organism: Aspitha aspitha aspitha; assembly: GCA_018246895.1. Classification (NCBI taxonomy): domain Eukaryota; kingdom Metazoa; phylum Arthropoda; class Insecta; order Lepidoptera; family Hesperiidae; genus Aspitha; species Aspitha aspitha. The sequence continues at coordinate 9,627 of DWGJ01005176.1, forward strand.
AAAGGAAGCCTTTTCAAATTACGATTGTGGACGGGAAGAATTCTTCCGTGGTTTGTTTTATTTTGTTTCAGAGATGTCTATGAAGATGTCATTACCTTATATTTTCAATGCACGCTATCCTGCTCTTTTATAAATAGAGGAACATTAGCCGGTTTACTTTTATGAACACAACGTAAGGCTATTCGATGTTACGATATGAGAATCAACAATGATTGTACTTTTGATTGAGCAACAATAAATAAACACAAGTTGAGTTTTATATCTATCGATCGTCCTTTATTTGCTCTAGAACCGATTCCTTATTTATTTCCTATTCTTATTGAACACATTTTAATGTCAACAACACACCGACATGATTTGACGATTACAAAAATGAAATAATAAGCAGTAACTTCATAAAGTAAGAATCAATAATTAAAATAATCAAGAGATATAAAATCGGGATAAATATTTTCATAAATCGAACGCAAATCATAGATATGATTAGAATCCCATAGAGATATTGCAATCGATTACAAACAGCGATTACCAAAAGCGGATTACGAGGCATCGAATCTTCTTTGAATGTTAACGAACTAGCAAACGTTCGCAGTTTCGTCTGGCGTTTAACCACCAGTAGACGTATCTGAAGATAATGAGCCTGATACTCGTAATAACCTGTATAGCATTCCTTTATGAAAGAATCATTCCTTATTTTTTTTTTGGAAAAGAGTAGCAAACGAGCAGGCAGCAGTCACTAGTGGCCGCTGCCGCCCATGGACATCTGTAACCGACTCCTAACAGGACTGTAGGGAGCCGACTGTTAGTGTAAACTCAGTATAGATGTTAATAAGAATTAGTTATTGAGCATTCTTTAGTAACGGGACTACAGGATTGGGACTGTTAGTGATATTAGCCCAGTTTGTACGTTAGCGCGTGTTGACGGACGTAGGTGCCAGGGGAGACCAAGACTGTCCTTTCTCGACCAAATAGATCAGACATTGACTGATGGGGGAGTCAAGAGCCTCCGAAACCGGCGTGTATGCATGAAGAGAATGATGAATGTAAATGAAGCACGGCAG